>JASXSY010000199.1:0-153535 GCA_034509805.1 Sipha maydis | reverse complement strand
ATAAAAATAAAATGTAAAAAAATCGAATATTTTAAATGACTATAAGTGGCTTAAAAATCAATATAATATTTTGAAAAAAATATTGCATAAAAGAAATACCAATCTTAACAGCTGGTAGAAATTTAAAAAATCTGCGACTTATACTTTTTGAATTATAACAAATATTTAAAATCGTCTGAGAATAAATCGCTATTTTATGCAATTTCGTAAATATTTAAATTTCAAACAGTCGTACAATTTTTTCCTCTTAGTCTGGTAGAAATTTTTTTAAAGATTTTTGAAGAGTAGCTCATAGATAACCTAGTGTTAAAATTTTGAACCTTAAGTATGAACAAAAAAAATTTTATGAATTTTTATCTACAAAATAACATGCAAATTATCGTGATTTTTACACATTTTATACAAATTTGAGAATTAAGGGCTTAAAAAAAAAAATTGAGTTAACCGATCACCGATATTTTTTAGTTACGATAAGTTTAACTTATTATAAACCTAGTATAAAATTTTCAAGAGTTTTCGCTTAATCAATTAAATTTTATAGATGTTTAAAAACAAAAATTTAACAAAAATCGAAAATATAAATTGTCTATAAATAAGTCAAAATATGTCAAAATACTTTGAAATCTTAACCATGTATAGAGAACGTCAATATAAAGATTTGGTGAAAATTTCAAGTTGTTGCGGTTTTTCATTTTTGAGTTAGAGCATTTTAAAAAAAACCGATATCTTTGTCAGTCTAGAATATTATACAGTATATTATATTTTACATGTAATTTTTTGTCAATATTCGCTGTTCAAACGCTTATAAAAAAAAATTGTGCCTATGGATTTTAATAATTTTTGAATGACTTTAAGAACTACTTCTGTGGAATCTTCTATTAAATTTTCAAGTATTTTGTACGAGCCAAATTTTTTTTATCACCGATTATAAAAAAAAAATGTAAAAAAATCAAATATTTTAAATGCCTATAAGTGGCTTAAAAATCAATATAATATTTTGAAAAAAATATGACATAAAGGAAATACCAATCTTAACAGCTGGTAGAAATTTCAAAAATCTGCGACTTATACTTTTTGAATTATAAAAAATATTTAAAATCGTTTGAGAATAAATCGCTATTTTATGCAATTTCGTAAATATTTAAATTTCAAACAGTCATAAAATTTTTTCCTCTAATTCCGGTAGAAATTTTTTTAAAGATTTTTGAAGAGTAGCTTATACATAACCTCGTGTTAAAATTTTGAACCTTAAGTATGAACAGAAAAAATTTTATGAATTTTTAACTACAAAAAAACTTGCAAATTATCGTGATTTTTACATATTTCGTATAAATTGTAATTTTGAGCACTTATAAAAAAAAATTGTGACTTACGATTTTAGATTTTTTTTTATCAGTTAAGGAACAACTTATAAGAAACCTTGTATTAAATTTTCAAGATTTTCTAGGCAGCCAAAAAAATTTTATCGTTATTTAAAAAAAAAATACTTAAAAATATTGAAAATTTCAATTGTCTATAAATAGCTTAATAAAAGTCAAAATACTTTGAAAATTTAATGGTGTATAGAGAACGCTTATCTTAACATTTGGTGAAAATTTCAAGTATTTACATCGATTAGTTTTTGAGTTATAGCAAAATAAAAAATTTGATTATGTCAAAAACTGGTTTTGCGTAAAAACTCCCGTTTTTCCCAAATTTTTTTATGGTTTTTCCCGTCGCATTTAAAAAATATTGGAAATTTTTAACTTTTGACCCCCCAAAGTACCAAATAGATTCACTTTCCTTTCAGAAAAGTTGCTACATAAGGCAATCGAAGCATTTTTACTGCCCCAAAACGTGTCGACAGACACAAAAAAAAAAAAAAAAAAAAAAAACACACATCATTGTAAAATCAATACATTCTTCACTCCGTTCAGAATCTAAAACAGTCAAACAACTTCTTTTGAAACTTATTATGTTTTCAGCTGTAGAAAATGCTCTTTCTAAAGAAGTGGAAGTTGAGGAAATAAATATATTTTTAGCTAGTCTGGGAACATTTGGATACCTTTAACTATTGATTATATAATAGTCTATTACATAATCAATGCTTTTACCGTTTTCTACCATTCATGTCAATGGATAAGCATTTTTCCATTTTATTAAATTTTCTTTTAAGTACTTATCTATTTTATTAGATTCATAGTAGTTTGATTGATTATTATTGTAAAATTAATATTCTATATCGTTAATTTGGGTTTTTAAAAAATGTTTTAATGTGTTTAAAATTTCTTTATTTGTGTCGAAACTATTTTTTTTCGTAGATATACATTTTTTTTTTCTGTTTAAATCGACGACGCCACGGGAATCGTGGATATAAATTTGAAGATATATATTCAAAACCAATATTATATCATCTTCTATTTCATTAAAAAATCATTAATTTTAATATTAATAATATTTAATTAAATATTATTAAAAGTTATTGGGCTTTTAGCTGTTGACTATACTTTGGTAGCAAAATTAGAAAGCTTAAGTACTTTAACAAGTTGCTCGGCGTTTTGAATTGATTTCAATGATTGCCAACAGCCAGATTTCTTACATTATTTTTGGTACAATTATTCTGAATTTTCTATATTTTAAGGAAATACAATAATTATTACTAGGTGTATAAAATTTAGGTACCTACTGAAAACAGTAAAAACTAAAGATAAGCAATACTGCACCACTATGCATATAAGATGTAATAAGGACGAGAATACGTTTTTGAGTTTTTTATTTGAGCTTCATTTTTAGAATTGCTGAAACAAATCCGGATTTATACTATCGATTGCATCCTAATTGGTCCCCATACCTGATAATTGACATTTGATTTGGTTCTCGACATTCCAGGCAAAACCCATCAAAATTGGTTCCAGATATTCTTGGTAGATGGGACACATCGGAATTGGTTCCTGATAAATATTTTGGAAAAAGTCAAAATACAATCTAATAATATTATTTAATATTATTATTATTTTAATTACATTAGTTATTATTATTATTACTTACTATCTACCATAACATAAAAATTGTAAAACGTTCATTATAAAAATAAAAGTGGCAAAACATCATAATTTTTCACAATACATGAATAATATTATATGGACAGTTTTAAGTCTGTAAAAAATAGGAAGGAAAATTGAAAATTACCCGGGGACCAATTCGGACGTTTCAGAACCAATTCGGATATACCGATATCATCATTAGGATTGGTAACTGTAAATCCGATTAAATGGATTGTACCAGTAGTTTGAATCTGGATCAATCAAGATGGTAATCCGAATACGAATGTATTCCGATTTGGTATTCAGCTCTAATTTATACCTAACCATCAGATTATTAAATATAATAGGTACTCGTAAAAATAGTTTTAAATAGTTTATTTGATTTATTTGTACGCTACCCATCAATTTTATGTTAATTCTATGGTCTTTTCGTTTTTTGTGTCTCTCATAATTTAGTCGTCGTCTCGTTAACTGATAAGTTTTATTTATTAAAATACAAATGGGTTTAATATTTCCTAACAACGGATTCATATGAATTAATATGAGTGGAAAGCGCATATAATTAGTGGTGCTGAATTTTTATACTAAATACTAATAACGTTATAATATTAAAACTACAAAACTACCGATATTACGATTTGTTTATAAATTTAGATCATTTAAACAATTTTAACGTTGTTTTAATTTATATAATTTTTTAATGATGTTAATAACGGTATACTAAGTTTGTAAAAGGTGCCATTTTAAAATCTGCTTCAGGTGGCATATTCGTTAACCCAGCACTGCGTGTAAGAATTGTAATCGTACTAAACCGGTAATTATATGTATATATATATATATATATATATATATATATAATATTGTATTATATGTACTTGATAAGTCGTTATTTGTTATAGTCAGTAATAGAACGTCGTATCCGATTATGTTATAATTTTATTTTGATTTCGATTTAAAAACCGGACATGAATTCCAGCGTACACAAGGTTTCAGTTAGTTTTGGGTTTCACCATAGATCTATACTAAAATTTGCCGAAAAAATTATCAACAGTAAAACTTTGACACAAGGATAATAACAATATGTTCACATGATTTGTATAATTTGTTTAACTAATATGGGTTCGATATGTTCAACATCGCATACTATTTAAATCAAATAATCCTCTCTATTTATTACTATAAATTATTGCCATTTTAATCTTGAGTCTAGAAATATGAATGCATTTTTCTTAAACTGTCTCGCTGCAATGATTTAATTAACAATAATGGTATTGATGAATGTAAAAAGTACATACATTATATATTCACATATATTTTCTAATCATCCGAAATCGCGGACCGCTACGGTTGGTTTCAAGGATGTACTTAGTCTCAATGCATTTTACCATAAAAATAACACGCGATTTATTTATATTTAAACATATATGGATAACATGTTCTTTTCGACAACACGTAGATTTCTGAAACAAGTTTCAGTGACTGATGCAAGTGATCTACCGAAATTTAAGAAGTTTAACGCACTGAACTTTCACTACTATATATCCTGTGCATGTTTAAGGAAAAGTACGCACATTTTTTGATCAGTGGCAAATATACTTTCCCTCTTTCTTTTCACAATTTTCAATATATAATTAGGTGTTATTATTAACATTATTTTACGACAACTGTTCGGTTGAATTTTCTAAAATATTTGTTGGAAACCTGATAATTGGAGTATTTTACAATGTTTTCAAATAACAAAGCATAATTAATTATGTTATTATAGGGGCAATGTTTTTTTTAATATACATAGAACTTTTGTTAAAATAAAACATGAATATGGTCTATTGTTTATGAAAACTATTTAAAAGCCTGTTAGTTCAACATGACGTTTATTACTACAAATATAAACATTTATCGGGTAGCGATTATAGGAAATAAACTACCATTAATTTTCGATCGGCATATTATGTGAACTATATATTTTTCCCTTGAATATTTTTATAATAATTCAACTTTTTATTGTTTTTGTAATTCTATTGCATAACTCATTGATCCTACAAAAAAATGCTATATTATTTTTTTTTTTTTTTGTCATACAATAGGAAAATATTTAACAGCAAAAGGTTATTGGTGTTTTAATTTTCAGATTATAACTTCAAATCAGTCAATCACACGTAACATCTACAACAGGCGCGTCCCCAAGGGGGAGGGGGGGCGAAAGGGCGTTCGCCCCCTCCATAACAATTTTGAATGTATAAAATTACTATTACCTATGTCAACAACATTTTAATGATTAAAATTTTAATTTATTGTTATACCGAAGTAGAAAAAACTAAATCTCCACAAAGATAATAAATTGTTATCTAGATAAAGATAATAACTAGTAACTAGTAATAATTATTTGGTATCGGAATAGTGTATGCGGGTATCGATTTATAGAAGAACGCAGCACATATTTTTATTGCTGTGTCAACAGCAGCAATGTACAGTATACGGCAGTTAGTAGTAGCCGCTACTACACCACTACATATCAGTGTTATCACGGCTATAGATTATATTTATTCTGTGGTATAAGGTATATGGTGTGGACTTATCTGTGTGATAACCTAATTTATTATCTAATTCTCAATATTATTATTCTGCGCGGAGTGTTGTTAATTGTTATCATTTATCATATCATTAATAGTCGGGCAATTTGTGCGTTGTGTACTTGTGTGCTTGCGTTTTCACTTTTCTTATAAATATATTTTTATTTTTGTTTAAAAATATGAGCGGCTCAAATAAATAAATTCCAAGTTCTGACAAACGTCAAAAAGTTATTTCTAATAATATGCTTACTTCATGGCTTACTAATAAACGTCTAAAATTACAAAATAATGAACCGATAACTTCTGCTACAACTACTAAAACTAGTACAATTATTTTTCATACTACGATTGTCGATTCAATTTCAAAAGGTAGAGAACCTGTGAAAACGTCTATTGCTTCAACCTCAACTAGTGATTCAAGTCAAATTTAAATTGTCATGATTTTAGTACAGACATTGCAAATTATTTACATGGATCAAATACGTCTGAATGTGTTGGCATTGGAACAGTTGGGTGTTCAGTCATGACATCAGTTGTCCACGGAGCTGTCCAATGCGTCCAAACCAGTTGTGAAAATGCAATTTTTAGTCCATATTCCAACCACACCTTAAATTTAAGTATTTCTAAATTATCAAATGTCCAGTTAGTCAGAAATAATATGAGTATAATAAGAGAAGAATGATGTGTTGTCATCATCAAAAGCAAAAACTCTATTCTTATCAATGTGTACCCATGACTTTGTATTAACTTTGTATACAATGACAGAAATACTAAGTTTAACAGCAGCAGCATGCAAAATATTACAAGAGACAACACAAGATATTTGTAGTGCTGAAAACTGCATAGATTTAATTATAAAAAATTTAGAAGACAAACGGTTAAATAGTGAATCAAGTTTTATAGAATCATTTGAAAAATGTAAGATTATTATGACAAAATTGAAATGAATATAACAGTACCACGCACAGCTAAACGTGAAACTCATCGATCCAAAACTCCAGCTAGTTTTGTATATATCTATCCTTGACAATGTCCAATCGCATGAGATTCCGCAGCAAAAAATAGTACTATACTTTTGCTCATGAAATTAGTAGCAATTTCAATTATCAACATGTCTCCAGAGATGTGTGATAAATTAATAAATTCAATAACTGAAAACTTTTCATTTTTGGAAATAAATCAAATCGCGTTCAAAGGAGAGTTAGAGCTGTGGAAATCAAAATGGGTTTCAAGTACTGTAGTCAACTATTTTTTTTAATTGTAAAATTAACTAGTTACTTAAATCACAATTTTATTTCAGTAGGTGAAAATTCTCTGAAAGGCGTTTTTCAGTCTATCGAATAATGCCATACTTTAATTTTTCCGCTTATAAGAGAGCTTTTATTAATATAAGGAATACTTCCTGTAAGTGTCACTTCTGCAGAGAGGAGCTTTTCAACACTTCGCAGGTTGTACATTATAAATTAGTATTACAATTTTAATAACATTTTATTTCACAGCAATACCATTGATCTTTTGTTTTAGAAACAATGCTTATGTTTATGTTATATTTTAAGCTTTAATTTTGCTTACTTTGCGTTTGCTTATACTATAAATTTATTTTAATAATGCCATAATGCGGTAGTCATTAGTTTGCTTTCACCTAATTGCTTGCTATTTATTTCATGATTTTTAGATTAAAAACTTGGTTAAGGAGCCAAATGGGGCAAAGCAGATTGACTGGACTGGCATTAATGCATGTGCATATAAATATAGATGTAGACATAAATAATATAATTGACCGGTTTGCAAAAAACAAACGAAAAATAGATTTTATTTTATAATATTTACTGTACTTATTTATTATTATTAATATTATTATTATTATGTATAATATAATATTTCATTGTATAATTGTATTTATTTATTTATTATTATTATAAATACCGTAGGTATAATATATCGATTTAAAAAATATGTTCACCCCCCCCCCTTTGAAAACTGTCTAGGGACGCTCCTGATCTACAATGTAGGTGCGCCTATAAAATCGCATACTCATTATCATAATTTAATAACATTCACTTTATTTGTTTATTTTTTCCCATTCTTAACCTAACTCACGATCCGTCGGCAAGAATCCACAAGAAACAAAAAATATTATTGCAACGTCGTCCGTTACCTGAAAACGTCAAACGTTCAGAATATGCATTTAGTGTTTACCTATTTGTAACATTTACAAATGTGTGTGAACTAGTGATGGACGATTTGAATCGATCTATTTAAACATCGATATTTTTCATACGATTAATTGATTTTTTCATTGATCTTTATCATCCGATCATTTAAAAGATCGATTCATTTTTGTGAAGATCGATTCGAATTGTTAATTTGATTTTTTTATGTAAATCGATTCATTTTTGTGAGTCAACTTGAATCATCGATTCAATATTAATTATTGATAACTATCTTTTGATATCATGATCATTTCATTCCGATTTCAATCGATTCGAAAGATCGATTCTCTTTTAAGAATCGCCCACTAGTGCGAACCTATACCGATCAATACGAAACTATACGTGTAGCAACTACATGGGTGTGCTCGCCGTTTAATTATTTCATCAGAACACGGATATAAACTAGCTAATAGGAGCGATGAACCTTCTTCAAAGTGATTGGGGCCTTAAATAATGTACAATAAAGTGGTTCATACCGTATTACATAATTCGTGGTTATTACAATAAGGTCTATAAGGTACGTTTTTCAAGGCGGCAGCATGTCACGACGCATTTAGTCCAATACGTTTTACTAAACGCAACGTGACGCGGTACGTTTCCAGTTCACTCGCAAACCTGACCACATACGGACAATACAGTTTCTACTTAATATATAATACAGTTCACACAGTTCCTTTCCCCCGATTATTATGAAGATATACGTTAATAATAATGATACTTCGATTTTATCACTAGAAGAAAATGAAGAAAATGATGATGAAGATGTGCTTAATATCATTCATTATAATATTTTTATGATTATCAGCAGACTATACCATACGAAACAGAACTTGCCTGCAATTCTTTTAAAAAAAATTTACCGTACGGCGGGGGAAAAAATTAATTTCGACGCCGTAGTAGCCGTAGTAGTCGGTACTGCTCTGACCGAAAGTTCGGCCACGTCTCGAAAACCAGTATTTTTCTATTTTTTTATACGATTAGATATTGATCACAGTCGCGCCTCCGAAATCGTATCTTAAATACAATCTTTTAACGTTTGTTTGTTTTTACTTATCCTTTGTCTGAACTTACGGCGCACGAACCTCGATTCGCGGATCGACTCGGTCAGTGCCGTAAAAACCGGGTGTGCAAAGTGTGCATTTCACACAGACAACGGGCGTCATACTATATTATGGGGTCTCAATAGGCCAATAGCTTTAAAATGTATAATGATAAGAGGCCTCAAGATTTTGATTTGCACACAGACGTCGAGTAGTTTAGTTACGGCACTTGACCCAGTGCAACATACGTTGCAGCGGTTTTACAAGGCATGCGAAGATGTCGCATTGTCGCAACGATGTCGTTGCGAAGGGACTGCCATGCGAAATCGCTCGTGCGAGTACCACGGCTGGCCGAGACATGACGTACACCCGAGTGCAGATTACGTTTCCCGTACAAGTGCACGCAGCAAACACGTTGGCTGGACAGAGGGATGGAAGGGGGTCCGATGAAAGCCGTGCAGGGATTGCTACGGTGACCGGGACGAACAGACGAACAGGCGTGCACCGTGCCGGCCCGACCTGACTCAACGTACTTCCAGAGTCTCTCGGTGCATCGATGAAACCGACCTCACGTTCTTCTACCATCCCGACAAACGGTTTTTAACTCCTTCGACATCACTTTTATAAGGACTCCTCATCGTATTCCTAAATGTATATATATATAATATATTTATAAATATATGCGCTCGATAAAAACCACTGTTCTCCTCGGCAAAGAAAAATGTGTTTGTTGTTATTAACGTAATATTACGTAAGGCATATATATATATATATATATATATATATATATATATATATATATATATATATATATTCATTTTTTTGATTCATTTTACAGATCGCAAGGTAGAATAGACAAATGAAGCTGTAATAGACGAAGTTAATGATAGAAGAACAATGAAGAACAAAATAAAAAAATGTAGAATAAAGTTAATTGAACATCGCTACCATCAGAAAACGGAAAATAAACGTGCAAAAGAACTAGAGGAAGACCGTGCAAATCTGTTTTCGAAGAAATCTTCCGTTTGATGGGTTTTACACTTTACCAGTAACTTTAAAGGATGGCCCGTGACAGACATGCATGGCTATAACGAGAAGACTTGACTTTTAGGAGCTGATGATGATGAGATCACAAGTGTTTCAAAGACCTCTGGCCCGTAAACTGAACATAAATGAACAAGTACTACGTGGTACGCGGAAATCATTACAATTTCGCGTGTGTGCACATACAAAGCCGAGGATTTTCGTCTTTGTCACGGTACCAGGGCGTTTATAATTATTTATTATTATTATTATTATTATTATTATTATTATTATTTATTATTATTATTATTATTATTATTATTATTATTATTATTATTATTATAATTATTATTATTATTATTATATTAACGCGAAAAACAAATTATTAACCCACGTGTACAAACTCTGGGCGTAATAATACAAACGAAAATCATCGAGAAACCAACAACTATTGGTGTAACAAAATAACAACGTAACAACAGTTTACAATACACGCAATCGTCTAGCGTGTCTATACGTAAGTTCTATTAGTGGCGGATTATCGATTATAAAGCTTAAGTTTAATACAAATTAAAGTTATCTATAGCCTGAAAAGTTAATTTTGTTTATAACTATCAACTGAACTAGTTAATTAATATACTTATTGACATTTTACTACACACTAATTTAAATTTATATCAAAACTTGATTGTATTTATTTATATTTGCTTTAATGCAGATACGGCTTACGAGTAAACACTATACGTTATTATACCGCCTCTTTATAGCGACTACAATCAGTATTATATAATTATTTTAATAAATAATAATACCTATTTTTAGTAATACGTTATGTTTTAACCCGTACCAGTTGTGTATTTATGTGAATAGAACTGCTTTCATACCTTTTAGATTCTGAACGGAGTGAAGAATGTATTGATTTTACAATGATGTGTGTTTTTTTTTTTTTTTTTTTTTTTTTTTTTTTTTTTTTTTTTTTTTTTTTTTGTGTCTGTCGACACGTTTTGGGGCAGTAAAAATGCTTCGATTGCCTTATGTAGCAACTTTTCTGAAAGGAAAGTGAATCTATTTGGTACTTTGGGGGGTCAAAAGTTAAAAATTTCCAATATTTTTTAAATGCGACGGGAAAAACCATAAAAAAATTTGGGAAAAACGGGAGTTTTTACGCAAAACCAGTTTTCGACATAATCAAATTTTTTATTTTGCTATAACTCAAAAACCAATCAATGTAAATACTTGAAATTTTCACCAAATGTTTAGATTAGCGTTCTCTATACACCATTAAATTTTCAAAGTATTTTGACTTTTATTAAGCTATTTATAGACAATTGAAATTTTCAATATTTTTAAGTATTTTTTTTTTAAATAACGATAAAATTTTTTTGGCTGCCTAGAAAATCTTGAAAATTTAATACAAGGTTTCTTATAAGTTGTTCCTTAACTGATAAAAAAAAATCTAAAATCGTAAGTCACAATTTTTTTTTATAAGTGCTCAAAGTTACAATTTATACGAAATATGTAAAAATCACGATAATTTGCAAGTTTTTTTGTAGTTAAAAATTCATAAAATTTTTTCTGTTCATACTTAAGGTTCCAAATTTTAACACGAGGTTATGTATAAGCTACTCTTCAAAAATCTTTAAAAAAATTTCTACCGGAATTAGAGGAAAAAATTTTATGACTGTTTGAAATTTAAATATTTACGAAATTGCATAAAATAGCGATTTATTCTCAAACGATTTTAAATATTTTTCATAATTCAAAAAGTATAAGTCGCAGATTTTTGAAATTTCTACCAGCTGTTAAGATTGGTATTTCCTTTATGTCATATTTTTTTCAAAATATTATATTGATTTTTAAGCCACTTATAGGCATTTAAAATATTCGATTTTTTTACATTTTTTTTTTATAATCGGTGATAAAAAAAATTTGGCTCGTACAAAATACTTGAAAATTTAATAGAAGATTCCACAGAAGTAGTTCTTAAAGTCATTCAAAAATTATTAAAATCCATAGGCACAATTTTTTTTTATAAGCGTTTGAACAGCGAATATTGACAAAAAATTACATGTAAAATATAATATACTGTATAATATTCTAGACTGACAAAGATATCGGTTTTTTTTAAAATGCTCTAACTCAAAAATGAAAAATCGCAACAACTTGAAATTTTCACCAAATCTTTATATTGACGTTCTCTATACATGGTTAAGATTTCAAAGTATTTTGACATATTTTGACTTATTTATAGACAATTTATATTTTCGATTTTTGTTAAATTTTTGTTTTTAAACATCTATAAAATTTAATTGATTGAGCGAAAACTCTTGAAAATTTTATACTAGGTTTATAATAAGTTAAACTTATCGTAACTAAAAAATATCGGTGATCGGTTAACTCAATTTTTTTTTATAAGCCCTTAATTCTCAAATTTGTATAAAATGTGTAAAAATCACGATAATTTGCATGTTATTTTGTAGATAAAAATTCATAAAATTTTTTTTGTTCATACTTAAGGTTCAAAATTTTAACACTAGGTTATCTATGAGCTACTCTTCAAAAATCTTTAAAAAAATTTCTACCGGACTAAGAGGAAAAAATTGTATGACTGTTTGAAATTTAAATATTTACGAAACTGCATAAAATAGCGATTTATTCTCAGACGATTTTAAATATTTGTTATAATTCAAAAAGTATAAGTCGCAGATTTTTGAAATTTCTACCAGCTGTTAAGATTGGTATTTCTTTTATGCAATATTTTTTTCAAAATATTATATTGATTTTTAAGCCACTTATAGTCATTTAAAATATTCGATTTTTTTACATTTTATTTTTATAATCGGTGATAAAAAAAATTTGGCTTCTACAAAATACTTGAAAATTTAATCGAAGATTCCACAGAAGTAGTTCTTAATTTCATTCAAAAATTATTAAAATCCATAGGCACAATTTTTTTTTATAAGCGTTTGAACATCGAATATTGACATAAAATTACATGTAAAATATAATATAATGTAGAATGTTCTAGACTGACAAATGATATCGGTTTTTTTAAAATGCCCTAACTCAAAAACGAAAAACCGCAACAACTTGAAATTATCATTAAATCTTTATATTGACGTTTTCTATACATGGTTAAAATTTCAAAGTATTTTGACATATTTTGACTTATTTATAGACAATTTAAATTTTCGGTTTTTCTAAATTTTTCGTTTAAAAATAAAATATACTTATATAATATTTATAAATAACATTGTATTATATTCTAGACTAACATATGAACTCCGTTCAGAATCGTTATTCGTATACAATGATATCTATCATTGCATTCAAATTTAACAAATCCATTATAATAATGACCTATCCTATAAGCGAGGTGCACTCCACCCCTAACTGTACAGCAGAGCGAGGCCCATCCGGTTCTTTTTTAACTTTAAATGATAAGTATAACACAGTTCACAATATTAGAAACCTTATTATTGTGGTTGATAGACCATTGTATCGGTGTATTATATAGGGCTAAATAGTTGATCGACAAAAACAAAGGACTAATCCTAAAACAGAAATTATTTTATCTGAAAAATATGTATATAGAATAAATGTTTTCATACCCTACTTGAAACTTTTATCAAGGAACTTAATGATAGATCATTATCTATAAATTTAATTTCAAAGATACTATACTATGGATAACAGTACCTATAAAAATGAATTGTATGCCTATTTAATTGTCTATATTTGGTAGGATTTGCTCTAAATGAATTAGGACATTTAGTTGTACAAAATAATTTTGACAAAAATAAGCGCCCTTTCCCATTATTTTTCGTAGAGGTTTCTATAGTAAATATCAAAAATGTACACAATATGAAGTGCAGCTCCCAAGCAATATCATAAATGTCAGTCATATGGTCACACGTGAAATTATTGAAATCACGCTTCGCGCTGGATCCAATGAAAACCATCTCATCTACGAGTGTACCAAAGATCGCAATAATTCTATTAAATGCGCTTTTTGATCAACAGACAGTTAATTTCAGATGATGCACATCATTCACAACAATTTTCAAAAATACTTCTACAAAAGTTTCACTATCTAAGAACATTAACCACCATATTCAATCCATGACCAAAACTGGAAAATTTTTCTCAATTCAACTATCTAAATATCTTAATCGGTCCATAAGTTAAAATATTTTCTTCTGTTCCAAACAATAATTTTCGTCAAAAATACTGTCTAAAACTGTTATTTTTATTTAAATGTTGACAATTTATCTTATCTGTTAATTATAAATAACGTACCTATACCATATAATATATAACGTATAATAACCAGTTTTTAATTATTACTACGAAAAAATAATATTTTACTTTTATAACCTTCACTGGTTATAAGTTATGTGTTTATTTATGATGTATTTATGTATCATTATCTTGTACTTTATATATATATATATATATATATATATATATATATATATATTAATAACTGTTTAGGTGTCAGTTTATATTGGAAACTGAAAAAAAGTGTGGGTAGTTCGTAAATGGTACACACAATTATTTTGAATAATAATTTATTAATTACTATTTATACAATTACAACACTCGCAAAGAAGGAAAAACTAAAAGTAAAAATTTATAATACGTGTATTAGAAATAGTAATGAAATCAATGTTGATACAAAAAGAAATAATAATAATACATTAAATATTAAATGATCGTTTCGGCGGCGGTTATAATACAATTAGCGATAACGCGGCGAGTACGGCGATAACGTATATGTGTGACCGCGGCGTCGGATACTGAACGACTGTTGTTGTTGTCGGCTATCTCTCCCGTATATAATTAGGCGATAGCTTTCTTGATTATTCCGGAACATTCTCGATATGATATGTGATTAATATATTTAGTCTCGAATATTCTCGAAATATATAGATAATTCGATAGCGTCGCGCGTTATTGATTGTCGCCACATCACTCCCCTACCAGTGACGGAGTCAAACAAAACCTACTTGGAGACGGTCTGGAAAACGAACTCTTCTTCCGGAACGTGTCCTTTGGTCCTCCTTTGTAATGGTATTCGGTGTAGGTGTCTGCATTTCTCTCGAAATATCTTCCTTAGAATGGTCGTCTACTATGATGTAGGCCGGTTTAAGTCTATCTATAGTTACTCTAACTTTTTTTGTCTTTATATCAATGACAAAAGTTTTTATATTTCGACTTATGACTCGATAGGGACCATCATAGGGCATTTGTATTCCATTTTTGGGTCCGTCATGTCGAATGAATACGTACTCTGTGGTTGCAAGATCCTTGAAAACAAAGTTCTTCTTATCGCCATGTCGCGTACCATTGACAGGTCGGATCTGCTGAATGTGATGTCGAAGATCTTTGATAAACTCAGCTGCGTCGTCGAACTTGGCGGCATTATCTTTTGACGTTAGGAATTCGCCTGGGAGTCTAAGTGGCTCTCCATAGACTAATTCTGCCGAGGTGGATTTAAGATCGTCGCGCCAAGCTGCTCGGATACCCAATAAGACTGTCGGAAGAGTTTCTGTCCATCGATTATTTTGATGACATTTAATGGCGGCTTTAAGCTGCCGATGGCTTCGTTCCACCATGCCATTTGCTGAAGGATGATAGGCCGTGGTCCTAAGATGGTTCGTGCCAGTCAAGTCATTAAGTTGCTTGAAAAGGCATGACTCAAATTGTCTTCCCTGGTCTGTTGTGATACGAAGAGGGGTACCAAATCTCGCGATCCAATGCGTATAGAAGGCTCGTGCTACGGTTTCCGCTTCTTGATCTTCCAATGGAATTACCTCAGGCCATCGA
The DNA here is from genome assembly GCA_034509805.1 of Sipha maydis. NCBI lineage: Eukaryota > Metazoa > Arthropoda > Insecta > Hemiptera > Aphididae > Sipha > Sipha maydis. The sequence goes on along the minus strand of JASXSY010000199.1, from coordinate 137,837 downwards.
GTAAATCTATCGATACACGTGAGGCAATAGCGAAATCCTTCGGAATAAGGCATAATGATTAGATCTAAATGAACATGTTCAAATCTTTGAGATGGTAAAGAAAATGAACCAAGAGGTGCTGTGACATGGCGCGTGATTTTGGCTCGTTGACATTCTACACATGCCCTCGCCCAATGTCTGCAGTCTGCGTCAATGGCTGGCCACACGAATCGCTGTTTAACAAGCTTCGTCGTGGCCTTAACACCTGGATGTGCAAGTCGATGTATATTATTGAAAACTTTACGTCTGAATGGCTTTGTGACAAAGGGCCTGGCGGTTGAAGTTGATAGGTCACAGAACACTAAGACATTCGTACCTGGTAATTGAACTTGCTTGAGTTGTAGTCCAGTGTTTTCTTTTTCGTATTTCTTTAATTCCTCGTCTCCCTGTTGTGATATCGCTAATGCAGTGTAGTCTATTGTCTCTGACAAGGCGTCAACGCGAGATAAAGTATCAGCCACGATATTCTGCTTACCTGGAACATACCTAATATCCGTGGTGAATTGTGAGATAAAGTCTAGGTGTCTGAATTGTCGTGGTGAGCATTTATCCGATTTCTGCTGAAATGCAAAAGTGATGGGTTTGTGGTCGGTGAATATAACAAAATCGCGTCCTTCCACCATATACCGAAAATGCTTGACAGCAAGGTATATCGCGAGAAGTTCTCGATCGTAAGCTCCGTATTTCGTCTCGGTCGCTGTGAGCTTCTTGGAAAAGAAAGCAAGAGGTTGCCACACATCATTGACGAACTGTTGGAGAGTTGCGCCAACCCCGGTGTTTGAAGCATCACTTACAATAGCCAGTCGAGCGTTGTCACATGGATGTGCGAGAAGTGTGGCTGTAGCGAGTTTCTCTTTGCATTTTTCAAAAGCCAAAATAGCCTCTGGTGTCCAGTTAATAGGTGACTTACCTTTTAAATTGGGTACCAAAAGGTCACTTAGTGGTGCTTGTGCGTCTGAAGCTCCAGGTATAAAACGACGATAGAAGTTTAACATACCCAAGAACTGTCGTAGACCCTTAGCGGACGATGGCCTCTTGTAGCTTAAAATGTCAGTGACTCTGTCAGGTAGAGGACGTGTTCCTTCTCTAGTAATCATGTAGCCCAAAAACTTTACTTCTGACTGTCCAAAAACGCACTTTTTTGGATTGACAACCAGAGAGTATTCACGTAAACGCTCAAAAATGATCTGTAAATGTTTGATGTGCTCTTCCTCAGAAACAGATGCCACCAAGATGTCGTCAATGTAGCTGTAACAGAAATCAAGCCCAAAAAGTACTTCGTCAATAAATCGTTGAAACGATTGTGCTGCATTTCGAAGCCCAAAAGACATAAAGAGGAATTCGAAAAGTCCAAATGGTGTCACGATTGCGGTTTTAGGAATATCTTCTTCAGCTACAGGAATTTGATTATATGCTCGGACTAGGTCGATTGTTGAAAAAATCGTTTTACCGTGGAGAAAGTGTGCAAAGTCCTGAATATGACGAACCGGGTACCGATCTGGAACAGTCCGAGCATTTAGAGCACGGTAATCCCCACAAGGACGCCAGGCATCAGTTGTGTTCCTTGATACCAAGTGTAATGGTGATGCCCAAGGTCCCTGGGACGGTCGAATAATGCCCAATTGGATCATAGCTTCAAACTCCTTTTTTGCTGCCTTGAGTTTATCAGGTGCTAAGCGTCGTGGTTTACAAGATACTGGGGGTCCTGGTGTCGTTTGAATATAGTGTTTGGTGCTATGCCTAATGTCTTTAGGCGCTCCATACGGTCGAGTGATCTCGGGAAATTTCCGTAGTAAGCCGTCGTATTTCGTTTCTCCCACGACGATCTTTATGGATGGTATGGAGGATTCAGCAGCGTGACCATGAGCGGTAAGTCGTGTAACACCATCTAAAAGACATTGATTACGCACGTCTACCAAAAGATTGTAATGACTTAAGAAGTCCACACCAATGATGGGTTTGGATACTTCCGCTATCACAAATCTCCAAATGAAATCTCGACGAAGTCCGAAGTTGAGACTGAGCGTGATAGTACCGTAGGTGTTAATGGGCGTGCCATTGGCTGCTGATAGGACGTAATCGGATTTTACTCGTCGGTCTGGAACAGCACTACGTGGATAAACACATAAGTCGGCACCCGTGTCGATGAGAAATTGAGTTTGAGAAGTTCGATCAGTAATGAATAGACGGCGTGGGGACGGACTGGGCTCACTGGCCGTCATCAGTGATGACCCGTCACGTTTCCCGAATTATAGGTACAAGGTTCCTTACATTTTCGTGACTGAGATCCATAACGCCAATGATACCAGCATAATCCATCTGCGCCATGGAGAGTACGGCTCCGAGATCGAGATCTTGAGCGGTAAGTACTTGGTCTTGAGTCCGGGTTACGCGAGGGACGAGTATTGATCGCTGACACTTCACTTCTCAATGCCGCAATTTCCTGATTTATACTCAAGGTAAGTTGAGACATTTTAAGATTGAACATGGCTTCAAGAGTGTCACTTCTCGTTGTCTCGGCTATTTGAGGTAGCAAAGGACCAGATGCATCCGCGATGTTGTCTGCATGGACAGCGAGTTCTTCAAGCTTACTATCTTTAACTATTGCTAACGCCACTTGTATACTTTTTGGTAGGCGGCCCATCCAAAGTGTCTTTAATAATGTTTCCGGGACGGAAGAGTCAGCCAGGCTTTGGAGGTGGCGTAAAAATTGTGACGGTTTACGGTCACCAATCTCAACGCGCTCCAGAAGTTGACGTGTTTTTTCCTCTTGGGAGGCACTAAGACGTTTTATTAATTCATGTTTTATTTTGACATACTTACTGTCCGAGGGCGGCGTCATAATTATGTCTTTGACTTCAACTGCATATTTCGGCGGTAATGCTCCAACCACATACCCGAATTTTGTACTATCAGCTGTGACTCCCGCGCTGGCGAAACTACCTTCGACCATAGCAAACCAAAGTTCGGGATCTGACGAAATGAAATCTGGTATTTTGACAGCCACTCGAGCAATCGTTGCGTCTGTCTCTGCCATCACGTCGAGGTCACCAATTTGTGGGTAGTTCGTAAATGGTACACACAATTATTTTGAATAATAATTTATTAATTACTATTTATACAATTACAACACTCGCAAAGAAGGAAAAACTAAAAGTAAAAATTTATAATACGTGTATTAGAAATAGTAATGAAATCAATGTTGATACAAAAAGAAATAATAATAATACATTAAATATTAAATGATCGTTTCGGCGGCGGTTATAATACAATTAGCGATAACGCGGCGAGTACGGCGATAACGTATATGTGTGACCGCGGCGTCGGATACTGAACGACTGTTGTTGTTGTCGGCTATCTCTCCCGTATATAATTAGGCGATAGCTTTCTTGATTATTCCGGAACATTCTCGATATGATATGTGATTAATATATTTAGTCTCGAATATTCTCGAAATATATAGATAATTCGATAGCGTCGCGCGTTATTGATTGTCGCCACAAAAGTTTTAAAGAATTGGTGAAGTTTTATTTGTCGGTTCATGCAATCGAGTTAAAAATAAGAAATGAAGATCCTAACGTCAGGAATGGATTAGACGCATTCTAGATTAGATAATTGTGACAAAGAAACTCTAATATTTATTTTCTTTCAAACATTATTGTGTATTGTCAGTATTTACTATCATGCCAGAGCAAAGATTTTCAAGCTTAAAACAAATAGCACTCGTATTTGTTAAAGTCGATCAGTGAAGTAACTAGCAGTATAAAGTAAAAAATTATAATATACAAATAAGAAAGTTTTTCTTCTATTTGTTTTTATTAACAAATACTGACTGAAATTGCCATCTATAGAAATAGTAAATAAGTCGTAGAATAAATCATTAATCAAATTTATTTTAAACCAAAAAAAATACATTTTGTTTTATATAAACATATAATATGTAACATAAAAATTAAAAATCAATAAATGATAAATACTCGTAAATTAATATATAATTACGAATAAATGGACAAATAATTTTTATACACAAATAAATAAATAAACGCTTGGCTCATTTTATGTACAAATATAAAGTACAACCGGTTTTGAGTTAAAAATGTATCATCAGATTCATACAAAGTTTATGTATAAACTATTTATTTTTTTATTTATATAGAAAAAAAATATATATATATATGCAAACAATACGTTTTTAACATAAAATAAATAAAATAATACTAGGTACTAATTATTCTACCTTTCAGAGTGTAGACACTATATAATTTACGAGGCATAAGTATCTACAACAAAATTAAAACATGACTTATTAGTAGGATAAAATGCATCTTTTTTTGGTTAATCTTAGTCAATGCTTTCCAAGTTTATAATTTGATTCATATAACATAAACTTCAAAGGTGAAATTTTTATTTTGCATTTTTCGGTAATTTTTTCGTTTTTAATGTATATTTGTTTAATTAACTATACAAATTTAGCTTATTCAAAAATATTATCTAAAGTTAAATTATTTTCTTGATATTTAAGTAGCTTTAACGGGTTTTCCATATTAATTGTCAATCTTTATTTTTCGATTCAGTTTTTATCATAATTTATTATTAACTGTGGAGTGTCACCCGTATTCAGTCAAAAATCACGTTCAAATAAGTCTGTTCGTATTACATCGCGGTCATAACATTTTCTTGTCAGTATCAAGTCAATTTTTCGAATTTTTAGTTTTTTTTTTAATAAAATAATAAATAAAAATTACATCTTATTTAAAATATACAAATCGTGTAAAAAAAAAAATATATATATATATATACACGTCATTTTTTTGTTAAAATGTATTTTTTAGGAGTATTTTTGGCTATTTTTTAGAGCATATTTGTATAGTTTTAAATGCATTTAAATCCGGGCCCTATTTATAAGTGTGTTTATTGAAAAGTAAATTGAATTAAAAATGTCCATAGAACTATAAAATGTAATATTGTATTAGGTGAATAATTTTGAATTAAATAGAAAATATATTTCAAAGGTAATTATCAGCATTCAACGGGTGGAACGAACAAAATGTCAACATTTTTCATTTGTCCCCAATACAAATTCGTAAATACGCCACTGGCACGCATGCAAGTACACATCATTATACCGCAAGCACACGCAGGTGGCTTCTCGGTTTGCAGGTTGCAATCGAGACGGACGAGAAAAAAACCCATAGTAATAACATTAATAACCGATAATATAAAGCTCTAGGCAGACTTATAGCAGCACACGGTTTTTGTCGCTCAGCAACACAAATACGGTCACGAGTACGTTCATACACGCCGAAGGCTCGAAGGAATTATAATATACCGATGTTGAAATCGGAACGTTTTAAAAATATTGAAACTCACCGAAACGCTTCTTTTAATTCTCAACGGCCAAAATCGAAACCAATGACCAAAATCTAGTGGCATAGATTTTTTCTGGTTTTCTATATCATTGTACACAGCATCGACTTTTGCTATACCTTCATATTAATCGTCCACTCTTCGAGTTTGATTCGCATTGAAAACGTGTAAAAATTTATATATATATATATATATATATATTTCTGTATAAAATGCCATAATTATGACTTTAATGAGAACTTAAAACATTTTTATGAATGATATTTTATTACTTCTTAAAACTGTAAAATCCACCAGATAAACATTTTTTTGTAATTCTAAACTTTATCAAAAACCCAATAAATGGTTTCTTCAAGTAAATTAGCAACAACCCACTGAACCGTTAACTGTCCCGCCTTACTTCGGAAAAATATAACTTTTTAATTCATGGTAGTGGAACGAAAAAATTAAAAACAAATTTAGGACTTCACGAAAAAAATATCTTGATCTCATAAATTTTTGACAGTACTTGACTGAATCATTAATATTATGAGGTAAATTCAATGTAATAATTAAGAGATGGTCCACGTCCACTACATCAACATCAAAAGTAAAACAGATAAGACCAATCAGCGAGTTGATAATGTTGGACACATACCAGTATTTCTGGATAAAAAAGAAGCTGGAAGATACAAAAATTTGCGATGTAAATCTAAAATGCACGTGAGCTTTAAAAAATGCAATGTTAACTTATGTGTAGTTGGTAACCAAAATTGCTTAGAGCCATTTCATACTCAAAAAAAAAAAAATATCAGCTTAAAATGTACACCTACATTACTTGTATTTGTATTATAAAATATTACTAAATAATTATAAATATCTACATTAATAATGTCAAATATTTATATTACTTGGTTTAAGTAACTATGGTAACTCATGTTCTTTTGAGAGAACAGACTATATCTCAGGATAAGGCTATCCAATCGGGACAGAACCAACTTTTAAAAATTTTAAAAATTATATTTGAGACAAAATTGTTGATTTTTTTTTTTTAATAAAAATTTATTATGAAAATGGTTGATTGCAATTACAATACTTTTTAATGTATACTCGGATTGAGTGAATTAAATACAAATACAATTTAAAATAGAATTTGGTGCGCATGCGCATTGCATATTGCAGAGCATACGTTTACACATGTTGCAATCACTACTAACAGTCACTATCATCATAAAATACAAACAGTTAATTCTTTCATAATAATATTTAATTACAGTTTTGTAATTCTTTTGTTAAAATGTATGTTATCAAAATTATAATACCATTTTAATTTTTATTACCATCACATAATTTAGCTTTGTTTGATTGATTCACAAAAGAAACATGGCTACAACTGTAGTAATAATAGATTATTATGTATCTTAATATCAAAAATTAGTCACAACACCATTACGAATAAATAATTTTTTTTCTACTCCACATATCCGGGAATCTCTTAACATTTCCGGAAGACTTTGAAATGAAGTTTCTGTTTCCGTTTTCTTTTGCTTATTAATTATTCAAATTAATAATATCTAATTAATGGTTGGTAGACAGCACAATTATCTAATATGTATTGTGTAAATATTTTTATAATAAATATAAAAATAAAAAAGGGAATATTTTAATTTTCCATCGCACTATAACAATATATTATGTATTTATTATTGATTATATAGTATGCCCAACAGGTACTTTATTAAAACATATTTTAAATCTGTACGATTTACATATTTTCCCGTTCAATAACGTATATGTAACTATGTATATTAATCGCGATCACTTATGTTTTACACAAATTACATAATATTTGAGAGTAAGTATAACGATTTAACTATATTATTTTGTGACTAAATATTTATGTTTAAAATGAAGGTTGATGAGACACGACCAACGTGTAATCAATGAAAACAACAGTACATAATAATATGTATATAATTACGGAGCAATTACTATTATATATTAAAACTCGAATACCTGCTGTAGTAGGTAGGTAATCTCGTCAATCTTAAGCTGAATAAATTGACAATCACTACGTTTTATACATATCTAAATACATAATAAAAATGCATGTATAATGTTTGTATAATATATAAGTTTCAGGTGTGTTAAAAAATGAAACTAGTTAATATTTTGGGCTTTTGCCTCGAAAAATCACGTGTAATCATGTTGTTTCACCATGAAAAAAAAATATATATATATTTATATGATAGTCATAGAAATCACGTACATTATTTTCTGCGCGCAATAAACCGTTGATAAAATTTTAAATATGAATGTAATACGCATTACTTTATGTATGGTGCAAAGTCTGAGTTCGTCTACTTCACGAAGTTTTCATCGAATTCTGTACAAGTACAGCATCGTGAAAATTACTATTACCGAATATAGTCATGCAGTTTGTTGGTAATGTGGATTACTACCCACCCGAGTTCGCCACGCATATTAACACTGATTTCGTCTTGAGACTAACTAAGTGTAAAAACGTGTCATACGAGTACATATGTGTTTGTATTCGGTTGTAGTATATTTAGTACAGTAAACGTAACCAAAAGAATGTCTACTCGCATCTATTATCCCGTCTGAAATAGTCAAGTCTCTATAAAGTAATATAAACGTGTTCGCAATGAACTACTTGTTTGGTGTGGCGATGGGTCGTTGAAGGGAGAAAATTAGAATAAAAAATAGATTATGATGTATAATATTGCATAGCGTATTTCACGTTCGATCCGAATAATATTATACAGCGTCAATGTTTAATCATCTCGTGTAACGGCGATGACGTTTTTAGAACTTAAACGAGTCGTTCGGAAGGTATCGGTTTCATATTATAATTATGTGTTTTTCATTTATTTTTAATCAGTTAACACTATATATATGTACAAACATACATTCACACTTTTACACGTTTTGGATAGTAAAGAGCTTACACTTGGACCGCGGTATACCTAAGCGGTTTTTTTTTTTACAAAATGCTAAGTATACGAGTATAATAATAGTATACGTCCTCCTTGCAATTGTTTATTCATTATTTGTATATAGTTATGTACATGAGCTGTAGACTTCGGCGATCGTTCATCGATATGATGATAAGATTACATACGACACATACGTTTTATACAAGCGATCATATCTAAACTGCTAGAGAAGGGATGAGGTGGATGATATAACGGTATGAATTATTGTCAATGTATTGATGTATGTAACATAATTTTTTATACTGATTTTCACGATTTTGGATGCGTGCTCTTCCCAAAACAATGTCAAATTACGTCATCGTATTTTTTATACTAATTTATAATCATTATTTTATTACTAACCATTATTATTTTATACCAAAGTTTAAACCAAGACATATATCGATATATTTTTTTTATTTTTATTTTTTTTTTTTGGTCCATCATATTTTCTGCTTTCGTATATATCTCGTTTATTGCTAATAATAAGAAAAGTACAAAAAAAAGGTCAAATTAGGTTTCACTGAACCCGTGAACGACGTGACTTTTTTTTCTGAATCCCAACTAAACTGCCATGCTGTAATAAATTTGAGTTTTTTCATTGATTTCAGTGCAGAGCTGTAAGTGAAGTTTATTTGTTTTTTAAAGCTTGGATTGAGGTCAATCCAAGTTCTCTTTTTGTCACAATAAACAATGTAGATAAAACTATATAGCATTGAAATTAACTATCAAGAAAAAAGAATTATAAAATATAATATTTATGTATTGCGCATCAGCTCAAAATAAAATAATTGGTTGACAATGACAATAGTTACTGATGGTTACAATTAATAAATAAATAATGTTTGTAATATACATTTAACATATACAACGAAATTATATATATTATCATATGATTATACAACTGTAGGAGGGTTGGTCAGTTGACAGAGAACATAATAAATTCTGTATTCATTATAAAAAGAAACAACGGCCAATATTAATTATATACAGGGTGTCATTCTTAATATGATCGAAATACATATTGTTATAAGCTTTTATATAATTTTAGGTGAATCGTATTAAAGAATAATAATAAAATGAAAAAATGGGCTATTTTTGTTTTATTCAATTTTAAGTTCCAAAACTTACATTCTTAATTATAAGCTATATAAAAACCAAATATTTCTTGATAGTTTTGATTATCGACCAAACGTAGTAGATTAGGTAGCAGATATTGAGCTGATATAAATAGTTAATAAACTATTGATTTAATAATCAGAATTAAAATACGTAAAAGGTATAGACAATTGAGGAAATGTTGAAAAACAACTTATAATACCCCTCGAATTTTTAATGCACTGCTGTATAAAAAAAATCAACTGCCAACAGCCAATAACACACAGTAAAATTAGCATATAATGAAAACACGGTGGCGACCCGCCAACGGAATAATTAACAATTAAAATGTATACCATGGTAAATTGCTCGTTTGGCCTAGCTCATACAATGTAACGTGCAAACGAAATGTATTATGAGCATAGACAATCAATAAATGCTCGATATATTGTGATCTCGATTTCAATACGTAGTTTTACTGTATTACGTATATATTGTATTATTGTAACTACCTCATACATCATGTGTCGTTCTATTTCTTACGAACTGATAGTATACACGGACGAGGTATTTGCAAATTTCCGAATTTTTCGACGGCGACGACGGTGTAATATATTACTATAGTCGTGTACAGTTATCGAATGATCTTGTTCCTAACACCGGGCTCGTTCTCGTATACTGGATATGAGCGCTATCGATAGGCGTTGACTTATAACCAGCTATTTACATTTATGCGAACGTGGAAACATATAGCTGTTGGACAATACGAAATTGGAGTTCCACACGAACGGCAAAACAGCTGTGTTAGCGTGTGCCACGGTACAGTGCCTGAACCCATTTGCACGACTTCGGATAGTGCCGAAGCAAAAACCATGAAGCATGACCACCGTAGTTACGGGACCATATGTATGGCCAATTGCAATCGGGCTGGGAGAAATCGGCCGACAGTTGACGCCTGAAGCTAATTATCCCACTTAACATGGTATTTATATTCCAAAATAGTAAACACATTTTTTGATTTTTTTTTCTGGCCTTTGTGTCTTTAAAACGATTACATGTATGTTTTGGAGATAATAAAATTGGTATGGTATAACTTAAAATGTTGTTCACAAATCAATTGTTTATTCATTTTCCTTGGTATCTATTTGACAAAATAATCATAAAACCATCAACAATTTCACTTGAAGATTCTATATTTTCCAACAACAATTAAATGATTGTGTAACCTTGTCAAGTGCTATACAATTATCGTTCAAGTAAACATTACATCAAATTTGCATAATGATGTCCATCGAAATAATGTTTGCAATAAATATTTACGATTGGGAAAAGTTAAATATCTATCTAGATATTTATAAATCACAAAATACCGCGAGAGTCAAATAATCAATGTGTTGTATATTGAAATTTACACTAAAATCAATATTAAGAAAACAAATACGAGTACGTATACTGTGATTACAATATTGATTCTCTAGTTGTGCCGAATATGGGAACTTGTATTGTAAGTATATTTTTAACGCGTTTGTTAAACGTTGTGTCAACCGAACGTAACAAACGAAAAACAAAATTTCGACGGTGCAGAATTCGTAGAAAAAACGATGCATGATATTACATTATCGTGTAGGTTCTCAAATGAATGGCAACAACAACGCATCGTAAGAATATTTGTCACGCATATAATGGGCGTTGAAGCCGATGATTTATGCACACGCTGCTACCCCAGTGTACATTAATAAAAAATAAAAGTGGTTAAACTCGTCGTCCACATATATGTAACGTCCCGTTCACATGTATGAAATAATATTTTGAAATATGTATTGCCTCAATCAAAATGTTGTCAATTCATTCAATGAAATGTCTGATTCGCCAATAGGCCATACAAAAGGGAGCGGGAGAGGGAGGGATAAACAGTGATATCTGTAGTGCCTGCTGTCCTCTTCCCATTACCCATGTTAAAAGTAAATTTATATAATGTATCTATTATTTATAATTTCAAAACGACATTACATCAGTTCTTAAAGGCAATATGTCAATGGAACAGCTGCAGAAAAAACAATATTTTTATATGTTATGCTGGTACTCTTCCGTTCAATTAGACCTTTTTATTAAATATTAAAGTACTCTTTCAATAATTTATCACGTTTCCCGTGTTTGTACTTATCAGTTAGGTATACCTATCCGAGTAATTTATATATACAGTGAAACATTGTGGTATCATAAGGTTTCGTTTTCATTTCAGACTTGAAAAAGTTCTAAGGAATCGAAATATAACCTCTTTGAAATACCAACTCTTACATAATTGTGTCAAATTTCTGATCAAACTTTTGGTATAGATTACAATCCATAAAAGTGTAAATGGAAAAGCAGCACAACATATTCTTTGATTCACTCTGAAAAATCTCATGATATTATACATGTACTCACATAGTTTTTCGATTTTACCATACTAAGTTTAGCGGGGGATATACTGGTTTAAAGGCATGTCTTAGATCTCTTTAAAAACAAATAACATTCATAATAATGAGTGAGTGTTATTTTAGATATTTCTAAAGAAATTATTCATATACAATTCGTACAAGTAATACTTTAATATTTATCTAGTCTTATTTTTTTTTCTTTTATTTAATTTGCTTTTGTTAACACATTACAGAAAATCTAGTCTTATTACTCCTGTCATCTAGCGAGTGTCACTTGGGAATTATTCAATATACCCATTCACTTAAATACACGTACATTTGATTATGACAATCATTTATGTATATTAATTTTATTGTTTTATTTATTTATTTTTATGGCGTCTTAGTAATTAAGACCAATCGGTCAACAGGAAAATAAATTTGTGAAATGCATTTTTATTGTCATCAAACCATACTGATTTTTCAGTTCGTTCCTTGTTCATAAACGGGTCTGTATTTCTATAATTTTAATATTATTACCTAAATGTAAACGTCGGCCATTTATGAAAAAAAGAAATAAACCAGTAGCAACGATGAATTATATTATAATAATAAACACTATTGATCGAATTTTCAAGTTGTAGTTCTATGTAGAAAATTGGCATTCTAATACATATATTATTGTTAGAGCATATGAATATAGGTCGTGCACTCTATTCTTACATCTACTTGAAACCTCAAAAATACGTACCTGTAAGGCCATTGACGTAGTACTCCGTAGCACTAGATTAACATCATCTCATTGACCAATGAACTCAAATTAACATTGACTGACATCGATATGTATAATAAACACTTACCCAGGTATAATAATTATTGATAAAGAAAGTGCCTATACTATGATTAACAATGTACTATACTATATCATTAAGTAAATTATTTGTAGTGTATTGGGTATGGGATTGCATTTATTTTATTATTCACATATCAAATATGTCTATATATATATAAAAATGTCTTAAAAATTGTTTTGCAATAAACGAAATATTATTAAATATAGTACGCTTTTTCTTTCAATCAACAGATCTTAAAAATCTAATTTATTTTAATCAGTAAACGATTAAATTTCACTTTAATAAAGATTTCTAGAATCAAACATTTTTTATGTATGTATAATAGACATTGTCTATATTACGAATGTTATTATTTTTACACTGTCGGTGCATCATTTTAACTATTTTCATATCGCAAACCCGTCATATCGATTGTTCAGTGTTCATGGCCAGTTCGTGTATGACGTATAAATACATTATCAAGTACTACCGCATGAACAAATTGAAAAAAATTAGTCCATAGCTGATATCTCAGAACACTGCAGTGTACGAGTATAGAGTTGTGCTGTTGGACTCCAAACAATTAGTTGGTATCTTTGCAAGGGATTTAATGAAGATTTTCTCATATTGGCAATAATTATATGCGTAGGTAACAATATCTCAAAAAAACCAGTCTCAAGTCAATTTTAACGAAGGTTATCATTTGATCAATGAAAGGTTGTTGCCCGTGTTTAATTTTGATTTCAGCATATTCGACTGTTGAGGGAAATGTCAAATGTTGACCTCGTAAAAAAACGGAGGAGAATAAGTCGAACGTTTTAATAAATAATTCGTAGTAAGACAGACAACAATATAGGTTTTGAAAACCCTAGGTGAATTTATAAAACAGAAACCGGAGTCATCACATTTTTTACTGTGTTCAAACACGTCGAAAATCCGTCAGTCACAGGGATTCCAAGTGGTGCACGTAAATCGAGTAAAATCCTCGAGTTTTCGGAAAACCTACTGCTGTGTATCACTAATATAAATCGGCACTAACAACGGAGAAGAACATATCTCAATGTTTCCATATTTTCAGAAAAATCAAAATTCCTATTCTCATTATGTTTAGCATAGCATACAATTTTGAAAACACTATTGGTACACTTACATGGAATCGTAAATTGTGTATTCAAAACTAAAATCGTATAAGTTAGCAATATGTATAAACAACAGTATTTTATTATTGAAACGTCGCAGGTGTTGTTTATAAACTTATTATCCAATGCCGCAGTACGCAATTTTAGATTTAATACATCGATTTTTATAAAAATAAGAGTTCCGTCATTATGTTCATACAGTTATACACATATATGGATTATATATTCTGTGACGATATCCCAGCATGTGTAAATACGGTGAAAACATTATGCCCGTGAAAACAGACACGACCGTTTTCCAATCAAGTGATACGACCTCGCGTACTCACGTCACCGGCTCACAACAGCTGTATGCAATCGCTAATCGTATCATCATCATCATCATCATCATTGTTATACTATTATAATATCATGTACAGTGTATTCGGTCAATGTCAATGTCAGGGTTAGAGTCGATTGCGCAGCGCAGATCTTGCACGATAACCGTGCACCGGACGCATAAATTATACGTATTAACCGCGGCGAGCACACGGGGGAAAATTATACGTCTGTTGCTCTGAAACAATCATCCAAGAATCACAGATTTCTGTATCGTATGCGGACAGTAAAATTAAACCGTGTTATTAGTATCATTATAATATTATTACCATTATTATTATCGTCGTCATCATCATCATCATCATCATCATCATCATCGCAAGTGTTCGCCGTGTCAGTGGTGCGTTTATTGCAGCCATCGCTTCAGCGTGCGCGCGGTGCCGTTATACTTGCATAGAACGTCGGAAGTTGCAAAAGTTAACCAAGAGTGCACAGACCCGATAGGGTTACGCCCTCAGCGCTACAACGCAGTAAAAACAACTGTTTTGACAAATAAATACTACTACGCCTATAATTTTTATAAATAAAAACATTCTTCTTACACGTAGGTGCATATTATTCAAAACAATGAGTATTATGTTTACACGTTAAAATATTTCCTAACATCACACATCGCATAATATTTTGTCCATACTTCAAAATGAAGAATTTCAAGACTGCATTAGCTGTCTCATTTCAAACCTCAGAATTTCAGAGGTTACGAGTTAATAATTTTACGACCGCAGCGTTTTATTATAAGTTGCCAGTGTGAGCTCTTACGACCCGCCAAAGTCGCTACTGCGTGAACGTTTTTTTTATAAAATTAACCACGACGAGATTTTGGACGATTAGTGTAAATTTAATATTACAATAATGATGTACTTACTTTGGTGAACAAGAACCGTTAAAAGTGAAAATGTATCCAATACTATACAGTTTATACCCTGAAAACAATGATAATGCGTATTACACACATACTCTTGCCGTAAAAATTCCAAGAGTACGGTATAAATATACATCGTTGTAATAATAACACGTATACGTACTTTTAAACATGTTTGATATAGACTGTTTGAGTATAGTGTCAGGATCGTTTCAACTATAAGAGGGGCTCAGAGTCGTTTAACAATCTATACAAATTTTTACATTTCCACCAATATTAAGTTCAATTGAATTTAATATCGGCTATTCATCGTTTATTGATATTATAATTTTTTCATGATTTTATAACTTTTCCAATAAATAAATAGCAGTAACAATCAAAAATTATTTTGTATATTTTGTGTCTTTTGAGTGTATTTTTTACGCATATTATACAATTTAAAATGTTTGTAAATTCGATCATATCACATATTTAGGTATAAAATTGCATAAATTAAATACTAAATATATGTGCATGTATCTATTATCATTTACAACAATAGATAATGACGAGGAGGAAACAAATGAAGAAACTGAAGAACCCGAGAACAATGTATCAAACTATTTTGATGTTTTAAATCAAACAAAACAATTATCAGCTTTCACTATTCAAAATGATTACGTATTTGGTTATGATGAGTTAAAAACCGCAGAAATTATTTTTGAAAAAAATCGTTCAAATAATCAAATGAATCTAAAACAAATTAATATAACTTTATTTTTCTTAATTTTAATATTTATAAAAACTTATTAGATTTTTTTTTAATTTTAAACTGTACCTACATTATTTCGTAAATTATAAATACATTTTTTAATACCCATATTCATATGCGTTATTTATTTGGAGTTTTAAATTTTGCATGACCTCTATATAGCGGTCACCTGGAAAATATTGAACTTCTAATATCGGTCACCTCTGTAACACAGACACCACTAAATAACGGTCATTACTAGGGCTCGGATTTCAATGCAAAATGCATCTTTTTTTGGTTAATCTTAGATAATGCTTTCCAAGTTTATAATTTGATTCATATAACAGAGACTTCAAAGGTGACATTTTTATTTTGCATTTTTTGCTTTTTTTTGCATATTTCAATATTTTTTTCATTTTTAGAACATATTTTAGCATTTATCGGTCATTTTTTCGTTTTTAATGCATATTTGTTTAATAAACTATACAAATTTAGCCTATTCAAAAATATTGTCTAAAGATAAATTATTTTCTTGATATTTAAGTAGCTTTAACGGGTTTTCCATATAAATTGTCAATCTTTATTTTTCGATTCAGTTTTATTATTAAAATTAATATTGATTAATTTATTATTGACTGTGAAGTGTCACCCGTATTCGGTCAAAAATCACGTTCAAATAAGTCTGTTCGTATTACATCGCGGTCATAAAATTTGCTTGACAGTATCAAGTCAATTTTTCAAATTTTCAGTTTTTTTTAATAAAATAATAAATAAAAATTACATCTTATTAAAATTTACAAATCGTGTAAAAAAAAAATATATATGGCATTTTTAAGTTCATTTTTGTGGTAAAATGGATTTTTTAAGAGGATTTTTGGCTATTTTTTAGAGCATATTTGTATAGTTTTAAATGCATTTAAATCCGGGCCCTAGTCATTACTTACAGTCCCTTCAGTGACCGTTATTTGGAATTTCTACTGTATATTATATGTATAAAATATAAGTTAAAAAATATATTGTATTAGTTTTTCTTTTATTGATCTTTAAAAATAAATGATGAATCATCATTTACAATTTTATTCACTACCTACGTTCGATTACGTACAATTACCATATACATAAAGTGGTTAACGAAGTAGCTTCGTCAATGGAAATATTAATAGTTATTACTAATCATTTGTATTTGACTTGAAGTACTATTCTTCATTGTACATTAATGCATATTTATATTATAGTTTTACAATATTTTAAACAATAATATCATACACTTCAATATGTACACACGAATAAAATAATAATCAATGCAGAGATGACTCGAATGATTTTAAAGTAATTCACGCGGAATTTCACATGTTATACATAATGGTTTATCGAAGCACCGTGTGAGACGAACTTTCCTCTAAAATGTGATTGCGTGACACTGTTTGCGCTTTATGAGAGTATAGTAAACAGGGCGTAGCAAAAAGTCTTGACGTATTGACATAAAATGTGTTAAGAAATTATCAACTATTTTTGTTACACCTTTAATAATATATTAATATGTTAAATAAAGATACATGTACGCAAAATATATGCGATTTATTTATAAATCATACTACACCATCGTACCTGATGCGCAACCACGTGTAAGACAATACATTAAAGATTATTAATACAACGTGAGTGATACATTTACATCAGTTATCTTATGCCGTTTATCCCATCGAAAATTATTCAACTAGATAACTTATACTCGAATAATAAAAACGTAAATATTCAAGAACTCGAAATTAGAGTACCAATACACGAAATTACTCGAATAGAACACGACTATTAATTATAAACTAGTTCAGCTCTAAATGTTATAACAATATTATATTGTATTATACGTAGTAATGGCAACCATTACTGCAGCCATTACTAATTTCATTACAAATTGATGACATTGATCATTTATAGTCATTAATATTAAAATATTTTAGTGTTTTTTGAATATTTCAAATACCCAATAAACAATTACAAATATTCAAGTAAATTTAATATTTAGACATCATGACGTTACATAAATCCGAATAATATTGAGTGAAAACTAAATGACCTCTTTTTATAGAACAATAATTTTCAATGATTCTTTGTTTGAAAATATTCCCGAAAAATAGATACAATATAAAACTGAGGATTTATACTGAACATATTCGATTATCTGTACATTCAAAGAATTTGCCTACGATGCGGAACCCGTTTATTCTACAGCATTGGTACCAGCACCGACGAGTGTCTCTTGACGGTCGGAAGTTTTCGCAATACTCACGTATACCACAAAATCGAGTCATAATATACTTACACAGTGATTATATTGTTTTCGTCCAAAAACCGATTTGTTAGACTTAAATCTTTAAAATCGATGTACATCTACACACATCGATTTGCGTGCACTCGGGTCTTGCAAAAATTTGTTCTACGGACCACGGATCATCAATTCAATATTATTATATCTTGAATACATTAAAGTTTAAATTATTTAATAATCTTCATAATAATTAATAATAAGAAAAAACATGTCTATTTTATTCGATTTATCAAACTCATCTCATATGATTAATATAATTGTAATATTGCAATCATTTTTAAAATATTTTAGGAATAATACTGGTAAATAATATACGAGTAATACATATTTTTTTCCCCCATATCTATTTTACTTATTACTTTTATTTTCTGAACTCCAACAGAAACCACTTGCCGACACTTCAGCTCGAAACCTTCAACTTTCAACTGTTCACGCATATCACATCGTAAGTATTTGAGCCTACTGTACATAGTGCTGTTATATGAGATATCGACATTCGAAAAACATAATCTGTGTATACACGTCTGTAACAGCTGTTCCCGTCGACCAAAATCAAATCTCCGTGTTATTATTTTCATCGACCATAAATCGTTACAAATACTCCTAGATTTTTTGGTATTATAAATGCGTAAGAAATTTTTCCTAAAAAAACTATATCAAGTTTTTGATTTTCAGATGGACTCGGGTATTGGATTATTAAAGATGAAGCGATAAAAATGCTCATGCGTGGTCCGCTGAAACAAAATAACGTATAATATTACATACTTTTAAATTAAAAAACAACTACCTTGGATATAGGTTTCAACTCTTTGTAAATGAAAAATATTATTTTTACTTTTTGTTAATTAAATTTTATTATAAAACAAAATATCTAAATTGAATTTACATTTTTAAGTTAATATCCTATAAACAAATTTGATTTCATCAAAACGTGAATAAAATAATAGTTTGAAAACAATTAGGTACGTACAAACGATGATTATCGGCTATATTATACTCACAAACTTATTTGATTTGTGCAAAACTATAAGTATTCTACGTCCATATTATGTATTGTATATTTAACCTACGATACAATATTTTCATAGAATCCAAATAGAAACTCTTTCATTCTCACCTTACAAAACGCTCCAATCCATTAATCCTTGCAATTGGTTTTATTTCGAGGGAAAATGGCATTTCTTAATACATTTTTAATCAACATCATAATAATAAACTTAAGGAAAAATAAAATATTTACAGGTTGTATTTTTTTACGTAAAAAAAAAAAAAAAAATTTACTGAAAATGTGTTCTTGTACATGTACTCGTAATCTATTTGCTTGATTTTGGGAAATAAAATTGGTTAAGTCTACGAATTATTAAAAAAAAAGCGCAATTTTCAATTCACCTTGTAGGTACGTGTCGTGGCCACTATAACCACCAACTTGTAAGTATAATTAATATTAATATATAATAGGTAGTACCACGTGGACGACCATCACGCACGCGCGCGTATCACAGTTTTCGAGGATAACGGGTGTGGCGCGTGATTTTGTACAATACTCATATTATACTCGAAAGAAATCAAAAGCGGTTTTGGTTCGCACATTTTTTCGGCCAAAGTAAACCGTGTCGGTTGGCATAATAACTCGTTTTCGCGACGACAAACACACGTATACGTCGTCGATAGGTTGATAATAGGTATATGCATATAATATTTATATGTATATATATGAATGGAAATCAGCGATGAGAGGAACCTAGAGTAAATGTGCCGGTTCACGCGTTTTACAATTCACTATATTCGATATACCTACCAACGTCATGATTATTGTACCATACGTGTTATCATATAAATTAATATCATTATGCTTACGATTTTCCCGCTACAGCCGGTCCGGTATTATTCAAATGCCGATGATATAGGCGCAACACATAAATATAACACGTAGAACTAAACGTGCGCATTTAAATATATATATATGGCAGTTATTTCAGCATGTGTTAAGTGTATAATATACGTTTTGTGTTTATTCGTGAGCACCAAGTTATAATAAACGGACATGGAGGAGGGTAGTGGACGGTCGTTGCTCTCCGAGAAAATTGGTCGTATACCTACATATGGGAATCAGATGCGTAATGTGCTACTGCAGTCGACGCCGCTGTGTACGTGTTTCAATTTATTTAGTTTTCACGTCGTTTATTTACTTTTTCTTACAGTATGTTCATGCACGTTTGGGAGAGCAGAAGATTCGATATGTATAGGTGAATACCGTTCCCGTGGGCAATTTGGAAATGTCCGTTGTCGAGAGGTTTCCGGTTAAACAATTCTACTGCTAAGAACCGTGTCCGGAAATACAGGTTTTACGTTTTACCGCGTCTGTAAATCATAACGGTACACCGTATGATAGTAAATTTTTCGATGAACTATACGAAACTAAACGAAACACGCGTGCAAATAACCGTTTTTGGTTCGAACGCATAAATACCATACAGAAATAAAGATCGTAACGGTGTGTACGTAACCAATACTCGTTCAAAAGTTCTTCGACAACAACAATATCGTAAAAAAGAACAGTGCAAGGAAATGCGTCTAGTACTGAATTCCCAGGTGCTAACGTTCACTGCGTAGGTTACAAACGTACGTTTGACATCGCAATATGGCCGAGCAAAGTTAGTGTAGAAATCCCGTACACAACGACGAAATGTTTATTAATTTATTACACATAGCGCTCAACGAAAAGTGTGAACGGCCCGGAGTCGAATGTCCGGCAATAGCGCAAACAGGATTTATTTTCGAGAGGCGTTTGGACGGCCAAACGAACCGGGACGGTGAAATTCGTACGCTAATGTGTTGTGTTATTTTCTTAATATTTTTATACTGAAAACATTAATGATTTCGCTAATAGGCTCCATGGTATAACCATACACTAAACACCAATGGCACGTGCAAGACGCGTAATGATACGATTATTATTTTCACACTACCGTGTCCTCCTCGAGCTCTTGTAACCAATGGAACTCGACGAATTTGGATTTTTCGCAACGGCTCTAACCGTGAAAAAATATATCGTTTTATGAGCTACGCGCGAAGACTTCACCTGCGTAGAAATGTACAGTCAAATACATAACACCACGCGATACTATAATTTTAATATTATTACCGTTTTGCCGTAATGCGAAATGAATACAGTTACAATATGACCTTTATTAGCGATTCACACTCGACCAGACGTAGATTATGAAATAATCGATTGGTGTGGAGCGTTCAGTGTTTCACACACATGTATTCGTTTGTAATATACTCGTATGATACGTATATTTTATATATATATATACACATAAAAAAGTATGAATGGGTATACTTCACAACGATCGTTTGATCATTACAGTCCACTAGAAATATTTTTAAAAGTTTGTTGGTTTTTTACAAGTTTTTTGGAACGATTGTAATATAAAATACAAAAATTATTCGTTTACATTTGGCATTTTATAGTTGTGCATTGGCCGTACGTACCAAACGCGTGCACAAATATTTTATTCTCCGCACTAAAATTATTTTCAGCCCACGATTTAAACTTTCGTTCTACGTGTCTAAATGATTGAATAAATTTTTCAAATATTCTAAATGACATTTTAACATCTTTCGGTCTTGAATTATTCGCAGAGGGAATATTTTCTTGAACATACTATAACCAATACTTTATAATTTGTGAGAATTTAAAGTCTAGATCGGAGAATAGAGAGGGATATTTAAAAATAGACAAGAAATGTATACCACTCTCCGATTCTTTACAATTTAAACTTTAAACACTTTTAGATAAAATATACATTGTTACGTACATTAATATATTGCTGATTAAATTATCATATTCGCTATAAACACATTATTACGTATTTTACGATTATTAATACGAATAGAAATTAAGCGTTCGCTCATTAGGCGTCCATAAAATATCTCGTTTAAATATGCAGAAGTTGAAAAGAGTGGTTTTCGTCCGAGAAACGTAACCACTTGGATGTAAAAATATCCAGTACAGGATCTGGTCGTAGATCAGTCGAACGTCAACACCTCGGTGTTGAATATTGTAATTCAACCACGGTGAACAAATAGCACATAGTACTCATGCACTGGCGCACGCGAACAGTACGTGCCTACGTTTAATATGACTCGACACGGCCGATTTTCATTTCTCGGGCGCATTCTTTTGTTTTCCTCGAGAATCCACGCGAAGTCGCGTCACGGCCCACTAGTAGCTCAGCCGTAGCGATTACAGAACAGACTGCTGCAATGGACAAGACAAGAGGTATTAGGAACCGGGAACCCGAAGCGTAAATATCTGAGCGAATCGCGAGAACCAAGTAGCGAGAACGCGTCACGCGCACGTGGTCCACTCGTCAAGCGTATTCGGTTGCCCGGCCGCGCGAAAAACTCATCAGACATACCGCGATGCGATACTGTCGGCCTGCCACCGTGGCCGAGGGAATGACGCACCGACCGAGCAAAGGACGATCGCGCGTACACGGTCATCGGGCGGCGAGCGGAGGACGACAACGCGAGAAAGACGACCGGCAACGGTAACGGGTACGGTCCGCGCGCGCCACCGGCGACGAGTCGGGGCCCCCCCTACCTCCCCGCCCAGCGGACGCGACAAATTTCTACCGGACGACGTGGCGCCCGTGCCAAACGGGACCGTTGCCAGCCGGCTGTTCTTTCGTCGGCCGCGCGCGGTACACACGCTTCTATTACGATCATTTTATTTCGTTATTTTTAATTCCCAAATCGACGTGTCAGCGTCCGCGTGCATGTGCGCGAGAAACGGCCCGTCGACACACATTTAGGAAGAGTGCAAATCGTCGCGCGCGTGTGGCGCGAGCACGTACGCGTACGGTCGTACCGTTGCTGCTGCTGCTGTTGTTGTTCGTCTATCGCGAGCAACGGTAATCGTTAGATGGTGCTCGACGCACCGACTTTCATTCCCACGGTCTTATCGACACACACTGTTCGTCGACCGCGTCGCATTTTTAATTTTGTTTCGTTGTTACTGATGGACGCGAAAGCGGCATCACGACGTGGGCCAGCGCCGAAGGGGTGGACAGCGGAGCGATACGATGACAACCGATACCGGGATCGCGGTCCGGTCCATGTTTTTCTCACGACGTCCGAGCGTTTTGCGACCGTGCACCAGTAGACGCGCAGAGAGGAAAACCACTCTCATAACGACGCACAACCGCTAGAAAATAATTATTAGACTTTATGATTTTGGCTCGTTGACATTTTTTTTTTGTTTCTTTCGTCACGGCACGCTTGCATTTGGTTCCGCGACGGTTCAACTCGGCAATACGCAAACTGGCGTTATGCCCCAAGATACTGTAAAATCTGAAAAATCGTCCGTACGACGGTTTCATTCACCGGGAAGGTCCGCATCTCGCACTCTCTATCGCGAGGCGACCGAGGAAAGAGGGGAAGGGTAGTACTACCAAGTAGTAGTAGTAGTAGTAGTAGTAGAAATAATATTAACAATAAAAACGCGTGTGTTTCAAATATAATATGAGTTTTGTACAATACTTTATTATTATTAAGTACAAAAAATCTAAGGGTCGAGATGAGGAGAGGGAGGGGGTATATATTGACAAATAATTCAGTCATCAGATCGGGGCGGTATCGTCCGTTTCGCACGGATGATCGTCCGTCGATCAATTTATCACAATGTCAAGTGAGTGAAAAATTAGTCGTACAAAATGTTTTCGTTTTTTTTTTTTTTTTAAAAAATAGGAAAAAAAATGTGTTTAAAATATATTTCATATATATGTATATATATATATAAATATATGATACACATACGAACGCGTATATTCATATACATGAAACATGCATGTACATATATGTATAAATATAAATAGGAACAACAACAAAATGTGCGGGAAGGGGAGGGGGTTGATGATGGTGGCGGTCGGTCAAGCGGTGCCACGCGAAGGGTCGAGGTTTCGCGTCTGCCGTTCACGCCACGATGATCTCGGTGTTTGTGCTGGCCACGACTGCGCGGCGGCACTAGGCTCGCGCGGCGGCCGCGGCTGCGTTCATCGCGATCGTCGTGGTCGCGGTGCTCGTGGTGGTGGAGCCCGCCGCGGCCGCTGCGGCTATGGCCATCATGGCGGCCACGGAGGACGAGTGAAAGCCGCGGTCGTGGTTGTTCCGCTGGTCATGGTAGCAGCTGTCGTCCTGCAGATCGCGGCGGAGCTTGTAGAGCGCTAGATCGATGGCGGCGCGTGCGTCCTCCTTGCTGTCGTGGCCGTAAGCGAGCTGGATCTCGCGCTTCAGCAGCCGGGCCGCGAGCGCCTTGAGCGACCATTTGTACTGCTCACCGCAGGGATGATGGAACAACACGGACGTGTCTACCACGCGGTAGTGGAGCATGCGCAGCACGAGCAGATCGGTGCCCAGCCCGTGGCCGACCAGTATGGTGTCCGGCCGTACGTAGCGCAATAGGTCGCGCTGCACGCGTTCCAAGCTCTTGGACGGCCGGCTGGCGAAATCGGCGGCGGTGATGCCGCTGTACCGGGTGTTGTAGTCGACGATCGGCTGCGCGGGACGCACCAGCGAGTCGTACACGACGGCGCCGCGCACGTCCACCAACGTGACTTTGGTCAGTTCCAGGCCGCTTTCGGTGAAGCACATCTCGCAGTCCACGCCGTACACGCGCCGCCTCAGGTTCTCGTCGCCGGAGGACGAGGACGATGAGGACGAGGAGGACGACGAGGACGACGAACAGGAAGACCCGTCCTCGTCGCAGTCTTCGTACGTGGGCACGAACCCGCCGACGGGTCCGTTGTGCCCGTCCGTGAACCCGTTCCACACGTGCCGTTCCGCACTAACGCACCCTTGCGACGTCTGACTACCGTTGCAGCAGTCGTACGTGCTCGACATTGTGTGCTGGTTGGTCTTCAGCTTGCCATGATGGTACAGGCACCGGTCGGCCTGTGCTAACCGGCTCTCGTCGTTGACCGTGAAGAACGACGAGCACCGGACGCACGATACGAGATCGTTGAATGAGAATTGTTGCTGTTGCTGTTGCTTTTGCTTCTGCTTCTGTCGTTGTTGTTGCTGTTGCTGTTTTTGCTTTTGTTCCTCGCCGTCCGAAGTCCGGCGGCGGCCTTGCTGCTGTTGGTGCTGCTGTTGCGAGGTCGGCGACGGCGGCAATGATACCGTCCTCGGTCCGTCCAAGCTAAACTCCTTGGCCACCGGGTTCAACTTCTTTTGCCGCATATTCGGACGGTAGTACACCGCGTATCCGGGTTTTGACGAGTTGATCGGAAACCCATACCCGTACAGATCGTCGAAGCGCAGTACGTGCTTGCTGAGCATGTACCAGATTTCCAGGTCGGTGATGTTCAGGTTGGCACGTTCGCTGGCCACGAACTCGTCCTCGGCGACATCGATCGTCGTAGCGTACGCGTTTAACGGCTGATCGATCATCGGATTGGCCAGCATGGCAGAGTTCGGGGTCACCGTCAGCAACTCGACGGCTGGCGACCAGCGCGGACCAGCCTTGATGGAATTTACGCCCGACCCTTTATTGTCAGCTTTGATCACGACCGTCGATCCGTCGTCCACCGTGGCCGTCTGGCCCGGGACGCTCCTGCTGTTGGATATGGTCCCGGCGACGGCGGCCACGGTCGGAGATTGCCCTAACATTCCTTGCTGCTTGTTCCTCTTGGTACGCTTGCGAGTCCGTTTGCCACGTTTTTTCGACACGGTCCCGAAATCGTCATCATTGTTGTGCTTGTCATCGTCGTCCTCGTCATCGATCGGCTCAACGTTCTCCTTGTTCGGTTTCGTCACCACCTGATCCCTTTTCTTGTTCAGCTCCACTGTCGTCGTTTTCTTCGTATTCTTTTTCTCTGAAAAAAAGAAACACATTGTGATTCGTTCGTCAGTAAAACTCCAAAACAATAAATGTGCACAATGAGCACGGAAAAAAAATTCGGTAAAATTAATAGAAAATTCTTTTATGAAATGTTGACGAAAAGAAATTTGTTTAATTAACAATACACATTGGTTGTCGTGTCAACATTTGTATTGGATTAATCGTATTTATTTTATCAAATTGATAACGACGAATGTCAAATCATTGGTAAATATTTTGTTATTACCTTCAGCGTATAATAAAACTTTTACTTGATATTAGGCCAAATTCGATTATAAGTTATGCGGTGGAAAATTTATAGTTTCAAAAACACGCATTTTATACGTAATTACATTTTCGAAATGTCCTATTAAAATTGTGACAATTGCGAGTATTGGGTAAAATCCTACAAAACAATATTATAAAATTTACACGATATCATCAAAATGTTGCCACCGGAATTTTGTCGCAATCTTATTAATTCAAATCGCTTTTGTATAAAAAACTAATCAACTCCAGCGTGGTTGTGTGTAATTCTTCTCAGCAAAAACTCAAACATGATTGGCATACGACGTAGTAAATTCAATAACTTATCCAAAAGTTATAAATCGCGAGAATAGGTATATAAAAGAAACACGATAACCAATATGTTGCCGGGGTTACACAACGCACATGTCATCAACACAATCTTTTTGTTTCGTTAACTTGTCACTACTTAATAAAAATAACGCGTTTCGAAGGCTACGCATTAACAGCTGCGACGAGCCGGTTATAAGATTTCGAAAGACGAGGAGCAAAAGAAGCCAAGTGAATAATCGAAACCACCGCCTAGCAGATGTTTCGAACAAAGACCAACGCGAAGTTGGTTGCACACGTGTGCGTAAATTATAATTACTAATATACACCTACGGGGAGAGAAGACTCGCTATATATATTTATTTTTTTATTTACATATGTACACACTCGAAACAGCTGTTGTTATGTCGAGACAGCGACCCCGTTACATGTAAGTCGAATATGCACACCACGTGTACATTGATATCGGATTACGGACGTATAATATAATCGATAAGAGTTCGTTGTCGTCGTCGCCGTCGCTGACGGGGATTGGATTCGGTTTTTTATTTTACTTTCTCTAATTAAAACTCGCTCGATCGAATATACCATTTAGGGTTTAGGGAAGGTTTCCACTCATCACGACCTAATGGAATCATCGAGATTTTACAACCATCTCGTAGGTGGAGCTAGCGGACACGGACTACGTAGTGTGGCCATCAGTGTACTCGAAAAATTTCTCTTTCACGAGATGTATGAAAAATAAATCATACACGTGAACTGCAATGTACACACATGAACGCGCATACTCACTCAAAGTGCATTTAAATGATAGGATACGTATATAACACAACAAGTACCAACAAGAGGGCGAATACATAAAAATAGCAATCCAGTTTAAAATGAAAACAGCATGCGTGGCAGTGGCGGCAACATTTACAGCATATTAATAATACATTTTATATTCAAATGAAGGAGAGAAGAAAAAAAAATACCCGCGTGTCTACTTTCACTGATCTCTATTATACGGTGAGCGCGCACTATACCGCTGCACATGTGACTACTGATCCCTACTGCAGTACTGGACTCGTACACTTGCAGACGGACAACTTTCTTCGGTCGGTTTAGTATGTGTGTACACCTCGTCGCGTGAGCTCAAATAATCTTATTATTTCAACTAGCGGCTTTTTTATCGTGTGACAACAACTACCCATTTCTAATAATATAATAAAACATACACGTGGTCACATGTAATATTGACATGTAATTAAATACATACATACTACACACACACACACACACACACACACACACACACACACACACACACACACGCACACACACACACACACACACACGCGCGCGCGCGCGCGCGAACGCACAACGGCATACTCATAGTAGCAAAGAATACCGCTTTAACAAACTGTAACACGTCTTTGAGTTGATTGGAGGACTGAAGATCAAATATAGCGAAAAAAAACTCCCAAAAGAGCACAAACTACTGTTTTTACAATTTTCTCACAATAATTTCTGCCTGCGTATTTATTAAATCGTTAAATAATTACCACTTATTTTTACCATACAATAAATACGTTCATAACTGGGATATTAACGAACGTCAAATTATTAATAATGTTTCTTTTCAAATAATACATTTCCAACCAACCAAGTATAGTAACGGGAAACAACAATTTATTTAAAAAATAACAGGACATCACAATAATATGATATGAGTTTTTCGTACAGGCCAAGGTATTTTATGCAAACTAACAGTTTTAAAATCTTGTTAAGCAGCAAGCGTAGTAAAAGAAGCGATGATCGTATCTATATAGTGAAACAAAATTATAGAATTTACGAGGTATTAACTGGACAGAGAAAATAAGTCACAAACTACCGCAAAGGTAAAAAAAGTTTTTTTTCAGTTTTCATTTCATATCGAATAGTAAAAAAATAAAAATTAGATCTAAAATGGTCCTTCGTTACTTTTATCTGACTTTTCACAATTTTCTAAATTTATTAAATAACATTTACTTTAACTTTAGACTAATAAATGTTTTTTATTTTTACCGCAGATTGCATGTATAAGAGCGAAAAAATCGAATTGCGTTTCGATTGAAATGACTATCGAGGAAAAATTAAAATATCGCTTATATATATATATATATATATCAATCATGAAACCACAAACGCGATACTGCATATCTAATTAGTTTGCCGAATCAATTATGTACGTGCAAATTTTGATTTTTTTTTTTAACGCTATAGTGAAATGTACGAATAAACAAGAGCAATGATAATCCAAATGGCTTAGAAGTATATTATATTACAGAAAAATTAGCTTGAAAAATATACACGGGCAGTGTTGGTACAAGGCACGTACTCTGCGTGGTCTTGACAGCACTTTCCAGTGCGCGCTGACCAGCCAGCAAAAAAATTTCTGATGACGAGTCCGTATTTATATTTTCTCGCCATATATACGATAGCCCTAACTGGCCATTATAAAACATTCGGTCTGAGTTATCCGTGCAGTATAGTATTAGGGTAAAAAAAAAATTGCCCCATCAATTTACATTATTTACGCGTCTGTATAAATAATACACATTCTGCAATCACATTTATTGTATACAATAGAAGGGAAGGGAAAAATATCTCCTACACGCAAAGACCGGGTAGCTCGAATGGCAACACGCGGTAGGGCTGTAGACGATAAAAAGAAATCTCGCGTGCGGTCTCATCGACTCTTATACACACATTGTCGGTCGACAAATTCGAAAAATAAAATTACTTCTCGACTCGGTTTACCGAGTCACGGCCTTAGTTATTCTTGTATGTATATAATAAATTTATCATTGTCCTAGATGATGGTATCGGGCACAGCGAGTAGACGGCTGCCAGCCTTGAATTTTACAACAACGAGTACATAATACATAATATAGCCATTTTTTTAGTCTAAACCGCTACAACTACTACTACTACAATATTTGGTAATTATTTTTTTTGTTAAAATACATGCATAGACAAACACACACACACACACTCACGCCGTCGCACAGGCTAATGTTAAGGTCATTTTTTTCAGCTATCGCGAATCCGAGGATACAACACGTATTATGTAATGTATTCATCTATACGTACACGTGTCCGTATATAATTACAATTAATACGACATGAGAGCGGTAATTCACGGCGCATTGTCATCACAACCGATGCATGAAAAACATAATATAGTATAATCGAAGAAGAATAAAAGAACCTAAGATGATAATGCCGCAAGTGAGGATGAAAAACAACCGCATTCATACTACTTGTGTTGTAACTCTGAGTATATATTCTGGGCAAGTGCAGATAATGACAAATTCCGTTTTTTTTTCTCGAAATCGTTCAATTAATACTAACAAACATTAATACTACACAATTTTAAAATAGTAACTACGGTTATAATTTATTAGTCAAATAAGTCGAATCACAACTAATAATAAAAACCATATTCATGACCGCAGCAACGTTTCTGACTATTGTGTAGTTACATCCGTAATTTAATCATACAATCGATTTTTATCTTAGGTACCTACATAGTTATTGAAGTAAAATGTATACAGACATTAAATGGCAATTGTAAAACGATTACATAGCATGTCACCTTTCATTAAAAATGCGTTACATCAAGTAAATTAAAATTTATAAAAAATAGTTTCACCCCTTGCTTCTCACTTTGATTCGCGCCAGTGCACTATTGTATTATTGCGAATTCAACGAAAATACCAACACCGCCCTTTAGAGTATAATGGTTTATTGTTTAAGGTTGCCTCCCCCTCCACCAGTTGTATACATAATATTATAAGCATGAAGTAGCATTGATTAAACATACTTAATATATTTAATCAACGAAAGTAGGTACTTCTTACACGTATATACGAGTATATATGAATGTACATGTATATGTATATGGTGTGGGTGATCGTTCAGACATCGTGAAGGTGGGTCAAACCAGACAGACAAAATTCTCACCAAGATATTATAATATTATGGTAGTTAATAACAATATCAAATGTGAACATATTTTTATGACCGGAACTGAATTCTATCTCTACAACCATCGTTGCGGAAAGTCTTTGCCAAAGCATACAAATTACAAGACATTTGGCCACCGCAATAGTCGGCAACTTCGTACGTAAAACGTAATGTTTTTTTTTATGGAATTAAAGATGAATATTTTTAGCTTACTAAATATTTACATAGTATACATAAATATTTTTTTAGGTAAATATTTTAACACGTGATTTTACCGTGTTATTATGACTAGACGTTTGTAAAAAAAAAAAATTAATATCTGTTTCTAACGAAATTCGTTATAAGCGATTCAACAAAATTAAACGTTGAAAATATAGATCATTTTCATGATAGATAAATATGAAAAAATAGTAATTTTAAAATATGCCCAAAATTCGGTGCCTGGTGTAAAACGCTAATTACTAAGTTATTCGGATGATAAATGAAATTTTTAGCCTCTACTACCTTACATGAAGTTGGGTCATTAGATTGGTCATTTTATATTACGTTACAGCAGTCGGCGTTCTATCAAACGATTGATAACTACCGCAGTGTAACACAACAATAATAGGAAAAACGGTAAAAGAAAAAAACAGAAAACAGAAAACTACAATTCACCGTTGAAGCCAAGACGCGTAACGGCGGTGACGCGCACGCGCTATGCGTTAACCAGACCGAATCGCCACTGGTGTATATGTGTGTGTGTGTGTGTGTGTGTGTGTGTGTTTTTGCGCGTTGTTCATACAATATACTATTATACGTATTGTAAGCTATGATACCTGGTAAGCGGTATCCAGGTATATATCAGAATCTTAAGTTTATTTACAATGTATCTGCTTCAAATCTAACTAAACTTTCTAATCGTAAAATTATAATAGTAAGCTTCTTTCTCAGATCATAATTATAATTCCAGATACTATCGAAGTACAACACAAGTTTATCGTTGAAGATCAAATGATTTTCAACGAACGACAAAAGTGATAATAAATATTGTACAAAATACAATATTCACAGAAAAACCAAATATAAAATAATATACGTATCCGTTTGGTAGATAAAAGCCGTTGCTCTCACTCCTCCCCATCGAGTGCAAGATTTCCTCGAATGTTGTTACGAAAAACGTATCATCTACCGAACATTTCGACAATTATAATCAAGGGCGTAGGTAAATATTATTAATGGAGAGGGAGGTTTGATATATTTGTGTGATAATTATTTTTATTATTACCTATTTATTTACTAACTGGGATTTTGACAATGTTGGCGGGGGGAATAGGAGGTTGAACCCCCAAAACCCTCATTCACCTGGTCAAAACATCGAATTGTTTGCTGCACGAAGAAAAAAAGATATAAAAACGTGATAACGCGTAAGCGAAGTACTTACCGGATTTGTCGACGGTCCTGTTGTCCGCGTCCAGCGCCGATAGGTTGTCCACGTGTTTCAGTGGCGTCCCGGGGACTTGGGTCTCGGTGCGGGCGGCGATCGCGTGCCTTTCGGACGACGGCGACAACTTCAACTCGGCGGCGTCGTCACCTTTGACGGACGTCGTGGTTGGGTTAGCGTTCGTCGCCGGAACGGAAAATGGCGTTTTGCCCGTCGGCGGGCCTTTGACGTTCTTCGACGACGCCGACTGCTGCTTGCGTCCGTTGTGCTTTTTTTGCTGCTGCTGCTGCTGCTGCTGTTGCTGCTGGTGACGCTGAATACTATTGTTTTCGTCATCGTCGTCGTCGTTGCTGCACTCGTCGTCGTCATCGTTGTTATGATAACCGCTGTTAGTTTTGATGCTGTTGTTGTTGTCGTTGTTGTTGTTGTTGTTGTTGTTGTTGTTGTTGTTGTTGTTACTATTGCTGCTGCTGCTGCTGCTGCTGCTGTTTCTGCTGCTGCTGTTGCTGCTACTGCTACTGCTGCTCAGGTCGAGGTCGGCGTCGTCGCAACAATCGTAAGTAGCGGCCGTCGGCGACCCCGTGGGTGACGTCACGGCCGCCCTCCGAGACTTTTCCGGCGACGGTGGCGGCGACTGTTTCGGCTTGTTGACCGCGGACGTTTTTTTGGGAATCTTGCTTTGCGGTGCACCCGAAGGACAAGCCGTCGAATCGTCCGTGTCCGGACTGCTGTCATCTTTGCCGCAGGGCGGTTTGGCCTTTGACCCTGAAACCCGTATCGTGGAAATTTAGTTTAATTCATTAAATTCATTAATCGCATTACATGACGAATATTACGCAGAAAAAACAGGGCAGCGCGGGTGTAAGGGCGATACGCAGTTTATATTATACTCACGGTATACACAGTGAATATTATAAACCGATGAAGTATTTTCTCAGTTGTGTATAACCTTTACACCGTTTAACACGAAAAACAAAAAAACGAATAACGTGCACGTAACGTGCCTCATGTCTCGAGGGGCTGCATGTATAAAAATAAAAACACATAGGTATTGGCCTACAACCATAGGAACAACGGCGGTTTCGTATAGTTTTCCTAAAACAATCTGCAAAACGGGTGCAATAGGGGTTCCTCCTTCGTTATTCCTGTTGTTGTTGTGTAGCTTTATAACGCACCATTACCGCGTGAACACGAAGATATCAAAAATGCGATTACATGCTGCCGTCGATAATGACCCCGACCGATTTAATTTTCATTTCTCGTGTTCCAAAGAAAATGAACGGAAAATAAGTTTATAGAAAATTACGATTGAACAAAATTGTCGTTTTAACCGATATGATGCGACGCACCAATACCGCGATACGTCATTTTTTTTCCCCAACACACATGACGCATCGGTACAGACACCGACCAATATACTACATATACCTAGCACATTATCTAGATTCACACCAACCAATCTACACACGATATTACAGTTAACCTTAAAATATATACGTTTCACGCAACCTTATGGTATAAATATTTAGTGGTTTTCACATGTAAATCTCAATACATTAACAAGCATATATATATATATATATATATATATATATATATATATATATAAGTAACCAATAGATATGTATCTTACTTCTGACAATCTTCATAATACAATAAGCTAAAAATAACGTGATGGAAATAAGGCTAGGTGATTGGTTTTCAATCTATCGGTAACATCTCACACAAAAATACATAATTTATTTTTGAATCGAAGACGTTTCAGTTTTTCACGCACAGTGTACCGGTATTATTCTAGACGCACTTTTTTTTCATAACTTTATTACTCGACGAGACCAAGCCTAATATGTTTTAGATTAAATACACACGCAAACTTAAATTGAGGTTTATCAAACTGGCAACTGCTCGACGGCAATCAAATAAAAACGGTTTTTTTTTTTTTTCTCAATAACAACTTGAATGTATACGACGACGATTACGCCCAACTCACCGCACAATGGAATATCTATTATTATTATTATTATTCGTGAGGCCTTAATTAGGACAGATTTTCGGGGATATGCTGCTTTTACGGAGCATACGTATTGCGAGAATACACCTACCGAACACAATTGAATTTCATCTGCGTAACCACCGGGTGACTACGTATTAGCGCATATCTTCCGGGTGTATATGGGTGTGAATGTGGGAGTGGGTGTGGGTGTGTGTGTTCTTTATTCGTGCACACATTTACTGGTGAAATATACTTTTGTTTCTTGTGCGAACGATTACGAAAACGATGAGAAAATAAATAAATATTTGTATAAAATAAACAACGGCCCAGCGGCCGCCGTAGGAGAAACATGAGAAACTCGCGCCGCTTATTCCATTAAAAAGAAATTACCTTCTGATGACCATGTACTATTCATCGCAGTCTCTACAACAGGTAAAAGAATCAAATCGAATACTGAAACGGTTTTTGATTTTTTTCTCCCGCACATGGTTTTTGTTCTGAACATTGCGCGAGGATATAGTACCGATATAAAATCGAGTACATGATATTCGCCGATAATGATATTGTTATTATTATTTGAAAACGGTTGCGGGGCGATTAGAAGTACGTTGACGCACATTGTTTTGCCGTGTCATACACGACGACGCAGCTGGTGCACAATCCGTAGAGACCCGCGATTTGAAAACTGGTTAGATAACGGCGACACGGTTGATAACAATAGTGTTTTATCTGCTCGCAGAATATGACTGCAATTGATCGTACGTAATATCATCGATACACATACGATAAAATTATACATATTATGTATTACGCAAACGGAAATTACGGCGTGTATGAAATATGTCGAGTTGCATCGGCATCACACCAGTGTGTCACTAGGTTACATATAGTTGACCCACTACACCGCGGCGGCGCCGGTATCAGACTACGACTCGCATACGCGATGAATATTAATTTGGTGTGCATTCGAACGGCGCACGAAGATCGGAAAGTGTCGCCAGTTCGTAAACGGAAGGAGAATGAAATAAATATATATATATAGAAAGGCTTTTCGTGTTTAATTAGAGATTGATACAACGACCAACCGACGCCTATAGATCACGACTATACGTGACGAGCGCAACGTCTTAACGGTACTCGCGAGCAGTCGTGTCGTACGCATAAAATATTATAAGTGTGTACAACATGTGATATTCGGATGCCGATTCAATATGTTCTCGAAACGGTCATTTGGTTCGTGTACCCTGTTGTGGTCATTTTTTATCCTGCATGTTGTATTATATTTATTATCATTATCTTTGTCATCGGTTCCGCTTTTCGGTTGCTTTGCACTATTGTACAAATTATTATTATTATTGTATCGCCACTGCAAAGCCATTCGACTCTGACGGACCGAAGAGTTTTCCAAGGACCGAATCGCCTTTTTTTTTTGGCAGCCGGGAGGGGAGGGATAACAGGTTTTTTCGGTACACTGACTGGGGACCGCCGACCGAACGCACGGCCGACCTGGGCAACAGTCAAGGTGACAAACGTACTGGCTAAACACACTGGTTCTCAGCGTGTATTTATTGTATGCACAATACACGGACACGCAGTATAAATTATTTTGTGTGCTTGAGAAGAATATTGAAACCGAACGAACACGACGTCGATAACCGGCACCGCCAACTCTCCTCCTCCGTGCTTCACGACCACGCGCTTAGCCTTAAAAAATGCCTTACCGCGAACGCGAACGCCACTGCAAGAGTATCCGCCACGGCGTTGATAACGACCCAAACACGCTTCGATGACGATATTTATATTAATAATAATTAATTTTTTCCCACCGTTTCTTTGAGGTCGGTAGTCTATAATACGTACTTATATACAGTGCACACCGCACACCGCCGGCGTTATGCGGCATTATTAACCTTGGCGAACGTGTTTGGTTGATGATAATATGAATTATAATTACTGATTGTTCGTTACACAAATGTATCGTTGATAAGATTAAATTAGAAAAAAAAAAAAAAGTGCACGAAAGTTCAATTGACAAAGCATTAGTATGTAATAAGTACTTCGCAATAAACACGGTATACTATGTATATACATATATTGATATACCTACATAATTTTTAATTTATAAGTAAAATTAATTTATAATTTATAGCTGATAAACTGTACTTAATAATTTTATTGAATATTTAAATCTACTTAAAAATAATTTTACCATGCAGTTTTGAACAATTTATACATTTTTTTCGTTAGGATTTATTAAATAATTACAACTATTAAAAAATCAAAAGTCTGGTTAGTAAAAATGTTTTGAAAGTTGATAATGATTTGGAAATGGCATAAGATCACTTAAACTCAATAAGTAGCGAACAAATATTTTTAAATTGTTATAAATTATTTTATCAACAATAACTTTACCAATAACCTCTACTACTAGTGAAAGATTATTTTCCACCACGTGAAGATTGAAAACTAAAATGAGATTAACATGCAGCAAGTACGATTTCGTAGTTTAAGGTTAAGTAATATTGAAAAGGATGTTTATATTGACACGTTATCAGTATTCATTCATTTTACTAATTCCTAAGCTTACTCTCGAGATCAGTCCTAAGGGAGAACCAAATTTAAATATTTAAATATTAGCTATATAGAATACATGAGTTAAAAATTAATGTGTGTAATAATATAATAACAAAATTAAATATTATTTTTTAACAGTGAAAATATTCTGTTTTGAAAGCGGAGGGCGTGAAGTAATTCTTTTGTAAAATAATAAAAATACTTGAGAAATGTCCTATTAATACCAATTCTTTACCAATGTATGCAATATACAAAATTATATAGATTTATTTCACGGAAAATTAAGCATTCTATGGACGAATGTATGTTAAAAGTTTGTATAACTAGCACATTAAATCGAAACAAAATAACAATAAAATAAAGACAATTATATTTTTCCATTACGATAGTCCGTTAAAAATATATTTGGCTTAATTGTTTTTTATTTATGGGACATTGCTATTGTTATAATTTGTACTTTGAGATTAATTTTGAGTGTAATAAGAAACAAGCTCACACTTGTTCATAACAAATTGTTTTATTATTACTACTATTGAACAAGCTTGAAAATTATTAGCATACATAATTTTAATACATATTGTGTACGAGTATATATACATATATGTTTTGAAAACCGTTAACCAACATACATAATTACGAGTACACTATTTTATTCTTCTCACTGCAGCCATGAAAATCATAAGTCGAATTATTGGTCATAACTTTCGATTTTTAAATAGTATAAAAGCTAAACAATTAAGAAATGAAAATCATCATAGTGATTTCTTAATTTTTTACGAGCAAATTTTCAAATAAAATGCACCGACATCA
The DNA here is from genome assembly GCA_034509805.1 of Sipha maydis. Taxonomy (NCBI): domain Eukaryota; kingdom Metazoa; phylum Arthropoda; class Insecta; order Hemiptera; family Aphididae; genus Sipha; species Sipha maydis. Next base: position 100,434 of record JASXSY010000199.1, on the reverse strand, counting down.
ATCACTTTAATTTCCAGATAAATTGTATTTATTTGGACTATATAATCGGGCAATTAATAAGTTATAAGTTAATATAGAATATAAGTACCACCACACTATAGCGTATACGTTCAATTGATTACACATTGAAGTTTCACTTTAAATATTAAATAACTATCATTTATGAAGCTATTTCAATGTACGTTCCACAATTGAAGATTCAGACTCCCACCAAGTAATTTTTTCTTCTCGCGCTAGAGACACGATGTATACTTGTGTACAATGACAAAACTATTCGTTTTATATCGTCTAGAAAAATGTACTGCAGCATCATATTTTCATTTACGTCCATAATAGTCAAGAAATCGTTTTTATTTTTAATTTACAAGCGACAAGTATAATAATTTTGAACATGATATTCTACGAAATTATATGCATGTATAATATACGAGTACGGGTATATAATAATACAATACACGTGCAAAGTTGGATTAAATAGATAGAAATACAAAAATGGGTAGCATAAAATACCCATACCTAAACGTTTATCACGAATACAAACGAATTTACATACTATTTAGCATGCGCAGATATGATTCCGAATTCATGAGAGCGTATTCGTTTACGTACCAATATATAGAAAATTACGTCGTCGTCATCGTAAATGTTGAACGCGAGCAGATGAACTGCAATTTTATTTTTTCAAACGTTCACGTTTTGTCGATTATATATTATAATAATTGTTGATAACAAACGTGACATACGGCATACGTAAGCATGCGGTATCTTTGACTGATAACGCTCGCTAGAGTAATTTCGTCGAAAAGAAAGTGGAAGAATAATACGAGGAAAAACAAAAGCAGAATAGTAGTACAACAACAATAATAATAATAATAATAATAATAATCATAATATTATAAAAAATACACATTGATAAAATTACGGGTAATACAAAAATTATCTAGATTCATTAACGAAACAACAATAAATTCATTGTTACGGAGTAGGTACATAACAAAACACAACATACACACAAACTGTTGTCACACGCATAAATTAATATTACGGCGGCGAACCACGTGTGTGCGTATTATCTCCGAACGCGTATCGCAACAACGATACGATATGGACGATATTTTCGCAAGGAAGAGGATGGTGTGCAACGGAGAAGAATATCGCAGTCGACGGACTGGCCTCGGGGCGGTGTAAAAATACCATCTTAACAAAACCTACTCGATCGAGAGTCTTAGCATTGTGTATATGCGCGCATTGTTGTGTAGTCCGTATAGCAGAGCAGTTTTCTCCAGTCGATGGGTGCACACAAAACACACACACTACGTCGACCTTGGGGCGTTTCGGTGCGCAGTATTATCCCTCGTCCGTGAGAGAGGCGGCGGCAGGACCCTCGCGCGGGCTGACCCTTTTTTCGTCCTGCCGCCGCCTGTCGAAAGCGTGTTTATCGGAGGGGCCAACCGGCGACGGGTTCTCCGACAAGGCGGTGCGCGAGGGGTAAGTGTCGGCGGCGGTGGCGTCGTAGTCGACGGAGTAGGATAGGAAAACGCGCACGCTCGTCGCGGGCTCGGAGAACACAACACGAGCGCCGAACGTTGAAATCCCCCGAAAGAATTGCTAACAAACTAATGCAACTACCGGCCGGTGCATGTTAAACACAGAACGTGGCGAAACATCCGATTTCGCCGGAGCCACGCACGTACGTGTTCAATAAAACGAGTTTTAATCATCGCGCGTTAGATTATTTTTAGAAGCCCTTTTTCGAGCGAACCGTTGCAGCTGCCTACCGGCTCGTTACTACTCTCTCCCGCGCCCCCATACCCTCCTACCACATCCCTACCACGCGCAGGTCGCTGTCGCACACGCGGAAGACGCTATTTTGGGACACCCTTGGCAAACACAGAGAGACGAACGTGGTGGTGACAAAGAGAGTTTTTATTGACCAAACCAACACCGGGCCCGTGTTTACTATGTGTAATACCGCGTGTTGGTAGGTGACAACAAAACCCGATCTCTTATTGGTCGGCGCGTGGGCGGCAGGAGAAGATGGAGGGGAACAAAACCGTTTCCTACGGTGCATTGTTGTAAACGCACATAATAAACACGAGCGCAAGAATGTAAACCACCCGGTCGGCACTGCTGGCATTGGTTTTCTGGAGGGGTTTCCAAAACGTTATCATTGGGCTGATCGGGGAGCAAAGTGCGACGACCGAGATAAGAGACCGCTGCGAACGATGGGGTGGCAACGGACGGGGGAGGGGAGGACGGCCTTCGAACGAGAAACGGTGAAACTTGAGCGCAACATCCGGTCACGAAACGAGGGTATAAAAAAAAAAAAAAGAAAAAACAGCGCCGATGCACGTGCCGGAGTGGACGACTAGAGGAATAACGGACTCACGTTTGATGGCGGTGGCGGCGACGGCGTCGTCGACGACTGCGGCCGGCTGTTGCGGTTTGGCGTCGGGGAGCGTGGTGGCCGTGGCCCAGCACTCGGTGTACCGGTAGAACAGGGCGCCCATCAAGGTCCAGAAGAGCGCCATGACGCACAGAGCGACAGGCGACATATAGTCGACGAGCATTAGGCGCCGCTGATCGCTGGCGTCTGCCGCGGCCGCGGCCACGCCGCCCCGAGTGGCCACGTCCAACACGGTGCTGGTCACGAGCGTGACGCTCACCACGAACGGCACGTAGCTGACGATGAAGCACGTGGTCATTGACATGCCATGCGGCGGGATCCGGTCAGACGGTCGCTGGGGCTACGGCAACGGTGGTGGCGGTCGTTGGTGGTGTCACGGCGGCGTCCGCGGCAACGGCTGTACGGTCGCGGTCGGCCGCGGCGGTGCACGAGCATTTATGCGTCACACCGGAGCACGATGACGCGCGTCCTCCGACGACCGTTGCTCATGGGCGCACGCACGGCCGTTGTGGGATAAGCCCGGTTAGGTTATGCACGCGGTGCACGCGACGGGACGGTGGAAAAAAAAACGCGAGATGCACTCACGCACACACACACACAAACACACGGACGGACGCGTCGCAGATCGATTCGTTTCCGAACGCACGACGGTCGGTTTGCGACAAGAGAGAAATGAACAAATGAAAACTTATAGCAACGTTGAGAGTACGTTCCGCGTCCGAGCAGCACAGGTTCGACGGTCGAACGAGGGAAAAACTGCGATGTCGTCGGAGAGAAAACGACAACGGCAATGGTAATGATAATATAAATATAGGCTACGCACTCGGCGGAGAAACTGTGCGAACACGAGTCGAAGACGGTAGTCGCGACAAACACGCGCGTACACACAGAAACACACACTCGCACACACACATACAGTCGCACGCGCGCGCGCGTTGCACTCGCGGAATAATATTTATAACACACACGCACACGCGGGCAGCGGTAACGTGGTTCGCGGTCTCGGGGGTCGGCGGAGCGAACGCGGGGATAGTGAGAGAGAGTCGGTGCTCGCGCGACGCGTCCAAGACGGTACCGGACAGACGAATGACGGGAGAGCGGCGGCCGCCTGCTGCTGCTGCTGCTGCCTCTGTTGGTGCGCTAGCTGGTGGCTGGCTGGCTAGCTGCTGCCGGTTGAGTCGCACACCACCACCTCGTCGTCGTCGTCGTCGTCGTCGGCGGCGGCCGAACGTTTAGCCGCGCCGGGACCACCGCCAGCGCCATCTGTCGGACCGTCGGCCGCGTTCCCGTCACGTGTGTTTTCGCCTTGTTGTAACCGAACAAGTGCCGGCAGAATAACGTTTACCGACGAACTTAAGACGCGGTGCTTCGAAAACCATTCGTTAAACGGAGAATCTCGTAAAAACGCTGTTTTTTTCCCACCCGGCCACCTCGTTTTTACCGCACGACAATAACGCAAGTCATAATACATTTAATTTATTCAGTCGGTATAGGTGTTTGTGATCGTTACATTTTGTCTACCAAATATCATTACGGATGTGTGAACTCTATGAATAGCAATAGTCTTAAAATGTATTGTTGAATAATAATATAAAAATCAATTCGTTGAAAGGAAACGTTTTTTATCGAAAATTACATGGATCCGCAAAGAAATTCGTTACGTTTAGATTTTCGTCGAACAAAAGTTCAACTGTTCCTAATTATATTATTTGTCCACGTACCACAAGTAGAAATCAAATTCAACACGCTGAGGCTGCACATTCTCAGGCCGGTCGCCATCGCTAGATTTTTCCTGTTCTTCACGAATAATATTGCGACAGTGTGAACAATACGAAACCTTAATTTTTTTTTTTTTTCATTCGATTTGGATTATATTTGCATTTGTACGCACCCCGATGTAATACCGATGAAAACAATTCACAGGTTTACGGGATCCAACAACATTTTGGACAGTACCGTAGTTAGAAGTTGATGATATTAGATTTAAATTTAATTTAAATTAGTTGGTGATATAGGTGGTTGTCAAGAACGCAGCGAAGAAAATAAAAATGAAAATGTTACTCTTGTGTATTGTTTTAAGTTAAATGCATATCAACCTGTATTGACTCGTGATGGTTATGATCCGATAACAAATCTAAAACATTTTCTTAAAACAAATGTTGTTAAGTTATACTATTCTTAAGATTTATTAAAAATCAACCGGATCCTAATGGAAAGAAGTAATTTGATGGTTAAAAATAACTTAGTATATCTTAAATCTTACCAATTTTTAGCTATTTAAAATGTATGTATTATATGTATTTATATCATTGATTAAGCATACATAATGTTTGCTTAATTAATGGTTATTAATTATTATTATAAATACAAACGAACAGTTATTTACAACCACAATACATAAATTAATGTTCTCTTTCTCTGTACCTTCATAGCAAGTTATTTACGACATTGAGACTTTTTTTATTTTTATTTTTTTGATAGAAGGGAGTCGAGACCCACAACCCCCTTTTTCCGAAAATATGCCACTGGATATACTTTCTGGTTTTGACTTGTACACAATTTAGTGTAGTAGCTAACGTCAAACGTAATCGCCGTCGATGAAAATAATACAATTATTATCACCATTAGCTTGTTTTGTTATACGCCAGTTTAATTGATAATCAGTATAGGTTGATTAATTACGCAATATGTGTTACACAATAGATTGTGTCGAGATATCGAAGGGATGATAATAAACTGTCTGAATAGTTGATATGGCTCGATGTAAAGACGTCCGTCATCAAATTATAAATACCTAATACATATGTACAAATGATGTAGTTAATTTAACTATAATCATAACCAGTGCCGGATTAAAAATGCGTGGGCTCCTAGGCAATTACAATTTTGGGCTTCTATACAATTATTTTTTACATATATCTTTAATTTTACTACAAATAATTAAAATAAACAGCTTTAATAATAACCAACTACATAAAATGATTTTTATTACATTTTTTTATTTACAAGAAAAATTAATTAATTATTATATTATTTGAATTTTTTTAAAAAATTATTCTTAATGAACTATAAAAAAATGTATAATAAATTGTAATTCTTAGTCATATTTCAAATTGACTTTTGTCACGTTAATTGATAAAATACAGGTAGGTATTATGAAATAAATAAAAAATATGGTTTTCCGTTTTCACGGGGCCCCTTAAACGAGTGAAGCCCTGGGGCGGGCGCCTACTCCGCTTAATGGGTAATCCGGCACGGATCATAACTATTACAACACTTGCGTGCAACGTGCAGAACGTATATTTCGGCAATTCCGGTTAACCTGGTGTATGACGTGTACAGCTATCCACGCGGGCGCTCGAGACGAGGACGAGGATTCAGTCTGACGGTTAAATTTTTTAGTGAGTTTTGGTGAAAACCGAATGACTGTATTATTGTCTCTCCGTCGTGACATAATCGAACGCAGACTAGGTGGTTTCCTTGTTCCCCGGACACGTCACGATAATGGTTAAACACTACGTTATGTATATACTATGGATATTGAATGGCATGATATGCATCCACGCTACATATTGTGATACATTACAAATCCTGATTGAAAAAAATGATTAGTCATTTTTGTCTCACGTGCATTCGCGTAACACGTAAACTATTTTTACAATAAACTTAAATACATATATAAATCATACGCGCTTAATTAATGTTAAAAATATGAAATATTTCACAAGAACGTGAAACATTGAAATTTTTTCTAATACCTTAAAATATAAATACAAATGATGGTCATTTATCAATTATTAATTGTATAATCTAAAAGTTCTAGCTCTACGAATAGGTACAATATATATTAATTGAATGAGGGGAATTACTCAATTGCGACAGAAAAATTAATTCGTTTTGGGTACAGCCTATTTGCGCCAAAATAAAAAAGGTATGATTTTTCCAACAGCCTATTTTCGACAAGTTTACCTGTATAAAAATTTTACGTTAACGACTTGATTTAATTAATGTAGACACGACGTACGTTATAAGTTATAACACTTAAGTCGGTTGTAACTTATAATACAGTTATTTATATAATATTATTACGTAGACAGATTGAAAACAAGTTTTATATCAGTTATATTATGTTTTACAATGTACGATCTGAAATATTTGGGCTGTATGCACAGCTGATTCAACTAGATCAACTAATAACTGTGAATCTTTAAATGCTCACTTCAATGAACAGTTTTATAAATCACATTCTAATATTTTTACATTTTTAGAAATTTTTTAAATTTTTTTAAATTTAAAAAATTCTCAGGTTAAAACGAATTTGAAAAAAACTCTAAAAGCAACTGATAATTATTAAAACAAAAAAAATAACGCGTAATAAATATGTACAAATAGTTGCATTTAACTATAATACAAATTATGAATTTTAGACTATGATTAAAAAAAAAAAAAAATTATAATTGATTATTATATTTGAAAAAAAAACGTGTAAGCTATATTAATATTATTACCAATAGCCTATCAATAAAAAAACTATATACCTGATAATCATAATTATTAATATACATTTGTAATATTGACTATGATTTTAAAAAATGTGTATTATAAATATAATGTTAACATTAAAAATAAAAATGTATTATTATTATGGTGTAAAATTCTTTAAAGATCTATAAAAATGTATGAATTAAACCAAGTCTTTAATGTAAAATGTTTATACAGGTAAATTTAGCGCAAATAGGCTGTTGGAAAAAACGAATTATTTTTTTTGTCGCATATGGGCGATGTCCAGAATGAGTAGGTACCAATGGTTGACATATTATTACTATTTTGGTCTTGTTTTCATCTATTTATAGCATTATAGCGGAATACGATTTTTTTTATAAATGTTTAATATTGAATTATTACGTCTTAGACATACTACTTTTATGTAACTGAGTATTATTTGCGGAAAGTGTGAATTTTAATAATACATGTCACTACTTTGATTATGTTCACTGCAGGTCGATACACTCATACGCCGTAAAATTAAACATAACTAAATATACATATAGAATAGCTGAGGTCAACGAATTAAAATTTTTCTCATTAAAAATGTAACCAACAAATTATAGTTTATTATACTTTTTAATATTATGACACCGCTTGATAGAGCAGTATTGAAAGTATTTATACGGTAATTTGTATATATTGAAATCAATTTAGACAGATTTAAAAAAGCACAAAATTATTACATTTTATTCCTAATAAAATTTCCAATAAAATTTCTTTTTTTTTCACATTTTTTGATCGATATTTATTTTAAACATTTGTGAATATATAATTACCCGTACCTATAATTCATGTATGGATGTCCATTGTGTTAATACAAATTACCTATGCTTTATAAATCAATATAGTATTATAAGGTGTATAGCACAATATGTTTTTCTGTGCATGAGAAATATTATATTCGAATCGATCTTTTTTTCTCGTTTATATCTGAAATATTTATTCATAAATAAAAAACGTGATTCAGACTTTTTCGCCCGAGGGTGTTTGCCGTGTTTCCTGTCCGTTTATTTGACTTTGAGTAATCAAAATAGCATTTATGTTTCTTAATTATCAAAGCATCGTATTGAAATGATTTATTATGAAACAAAGTATTTACTTACTTCATTATTAGTCTAGCTAGTTTTAATGGTTCACGATTGTGAAATCTTGAGTGATTTATTGTTAAACAGGTTAGATTTGATACTTAACAGGAACATATTGACGTGTTCAAATAATTTTAAAAAAAATTTGTTGGATAAATATCATGTTAAAAATATTATAATAAAATTATATTAATTGAATATCATAAATTCATATTACCATACCAATTTTTTAAATCTTAATCAAATATATTTTACGCGTATATTATAAATTACTAAAATTCATGGTATTATACATTTGATCAAAATCTGAAAATACTATGGTTTTAAATTGCTTTTATAGTACAAATATATATGAGAGGTGAATATATATTATTTTGTTTTTCGTTTATTTCGATGTATAATAATATGTAAACATCTTTTTTCGACGACTACGAATAATGCGACAGTAATAATATCTTCAGTTTCTTCAAGAATCGCACAATCGTACTTATTACTGTTTGTATACTTTCTTCATCGCTCCGAAGCACATAGCAATTCATGATAATGTCGTATTTTTACAGTGAAAGTGTATTATTCAAATGAAATGAGTTTTATTATTATTAAATGGTTGTATTTGTTTATAAATTGAAAAAATGATGCAATAAACATAAAAGTATAACAACTCTTATTTCGAGACAAACGAGGTTAATCCCGTTACATTTATCAGAATTTTTTTTAAATAAACACATTTTGTACAAACTCACTATCTATATTTCTAATCTAAAAATCAAAATGAAAATGCATGTGAAATGGTTATTACTCGACATATTTGTCCTTGCCCTTAACTGTAAATGATTATCCTACAGAAACGAAGTTAAACGTTTACGCAAATTAAATTACCTACAAATAACAATTACTTGGTCATAACAAAATTAACCTAAATCAACGTTTTGTTATATTTCAACAAGCATCATTAAATTTCTAAAAACTTTCGATTGTAATAAACTTAGTAAACTGTACATAACTGAACCAAATATTAGTAAATGTGCCATAACTTATTTTTGTGAGATTTTGTAGGAAATTGTACTTAAAAATGAACGATAACATATTGTGTAGTATGATAATGATTTCAAATAATTATTCTAAAAATATTAAAATAAATGTTTTATAAGTTACCAAAAAAAAACTGACGGGTTGTAAAAAAAATGTGCTTAAAGTTGATTTGTTTAAATATAAACGACTAATTATTGATAAATAAAAAACATTAATGTATATGCTTTTTATTTTAAGTTAAAGACTTTCATGTACTGCATCCATTAGTTGATTATTTACTTAGAATACATTCATCACTAAAATTATAAAGGCCGTGAGTTTTCTTTTGTTTTCATTAAAAATGTAATAGGGAAAAAGGGAAAAATATCTAGTTGTTTAGCAGGGTGTATAAATCAGATACACCCGACCCATATTTTACAATCGTGTAAGGGAAAAAACGATTGGCACATATTGAAAATGGTAAACCTTATTTATTTTTTTTTGAGAAACCTAATTATATTGCGTTAATTACTGGGTAAAATGACGCGTTGGTTGAAACGTTGCAAATATGGTATTTCCACTTGCATATTACAGAGACATCGAAACCTCGAGAAACTGCACAATTATTACTTTGCGTATACGTGCATATACCAATATTTTATAATTAATTAAAACTGTGAGGGTAAAAAATGTTTATCTCGAAAAACAAAATAGTTAGAATAATCACTCTGATTAATAAACCACGTTATCAAAGGCGATTTTAAATCGTCGAACAAGTCGGCCGATTGCAGTATTCTTAATCGTTTTTTGTATTGCAGTACGAACACACGTTCGCAATGGAACCGACGATAGGCGAATACTAATTGTTATATTTTGTAGCTTACAAAATATACAAAGCTTTACTTATAACGAGGATGAATAACGGTTTTTCTTTATGCTACGTATAATACAGTATAGTGCTGCGGTAGGTACCTATAAATATTAAAACCCCATGGCGTGTATACATACGCATGCGCATTACCATGCTCGACCTTCGAAATATTATGATGCACATTCACCGACTGTGGTCATCGTTCCTTTTTATACCTCTTACGTACACACGTGCACCAGGGCTCAATATTTCAGTATTGCGCACTACATATTTCAAATAAACGTCGGTAGCCTGGGACATGCACTGCAGTTTAGGACGTGCCTTCAGAGAATTAATTTAATTTTGTATCGTGAAGACCATGTACGTTTCTCTGTATTTACTATAAACCGATCCTTCAATTAGGTGACTTCAATGAATATGATTTAATTTGAACGTTTTTAAATGTCGTAGGTGTACACACAATTTTAGGCCGCGCCCATTTATAAATGTCTAGTCGAGAAACGTTAATTCCTAACCGAATTCTACTGCATGTGTCTACCAAACACTAGGCTATATGGTACAGCGACAGACCTTGACCCCGGGGAACGTTGTAAACCTAGCCGTTGAAACGCGTATGGTCGGGCCAACGAGATTTTTCAGCCGATTCCGTTCGAAATCTTTTACGACATCTGAACAACACAATGATAATAATGAAAACGCGCTCGAGATAAAATAATATGTTTGTTTTTGTGATTTTCGGCAGACCGCAGTCGCAGCATTCTTGTATTTTATTTCGTGTACAAAATGAGTAATTGCAACAGCGCAAAAAAAATAAACTTATTGCGGTTTTTAACGATCTTATTTTATTTTTGTATTTGATACACACACACGCAATATGTATAAATATATATATATATATATATATATATATATATATTGTTAGACATACAAATTATATGCACTCGCGAGTGTATAGTATTTACATAATTTTGTTGGTTTCTCGACTAGAATAATATTTAAAAACTCCAAAATTATAAATGTTAACAAAGTATTACGCAACAGTTGTTCTCAAAGCGCCTCAATTTTATCCTCTGAAACTTAAACGCTGAACAATTGATTAAACGTTTTCAATGGCGAAAACTTCATAAAAGAGATTTAGAAAACATAATCGTACACAGTAGTATAATAATGATAATAATAATAGTAATAATAATAAATACAAATGTAATGAAAAGAAAACACATCCACAAAATTTTATATAGAAAATCTGAACATTAAATATATTTTTATAAAAATGTGCAGCATTTTAGAATTTTAAAATTTTATTTTGAGTTTTGTTATACAGCGTGACCATAACGTATACGTTTTATAGCTCTAATACATAGTAAGTTTTTGCCAAACATCAGATAAGAATATTTTATTGATCCTAGTTGCATTCAAGCATAATATCTTTACCAACTGCCATACTATTTCTCTAGTTTTTTTATGTGCGGTGAATTGTATGATGTCAAATTTGTTTTGCCAGAAAAAAAAATTGTTTTTTCTTTAAATATAAATCGCAGAATTCGCAACATCATGAACACAAATATACAAGTATTGAATTTGCGTCAATCGCACTGAAAATATACGCAAATAATGTGAAATAATTTCAACTGATAAAATTTGCACTGAGGTCTAAATTATATCACCACTATAACAACCGGTTGGCTGTTGGTCAAGTTTATGATATTTTATCATATACGAATAATACGCGCGAATTTTAATCGAAATTTATATTAAATCATGAGATTGTTCATTTATATGAATATTTCATAAATATTTTAACAGCTAAATCAATAAATAAATAAATAAATATATTTGACTCATATTTGAATCGATTCGAAATAATTTGGTAGGCACATGATACACGTAAATTATTAATATAACATGTGTGTATATAATAATATTTAACGCGTTTTTTTTGTAAGTTTTTACGTGTTAAAAGTCTAATTTATTAGTGTTTCAGATCAAATTAATATTGTTTGAAAGAAAACCGAACAAAAACGACAGAGTTCTACGATTGCATTTAGAAAACCATGCATGCGTTCGCATTACCCTGAACTGTTGAAAGACCCAACATCAGTATTGTGCCTATTATATGTACTACTTAAATTACAAAATTTCATTAACTAGAGGTACAACGCACTGAATAGATATCTTAAGGAAATAAACTTAATTTCAAGCAGCTTTTAAGAGTTTCGAAATTGTGTATAAAAAAAGATTCGCAATAAAATATGTAATATTATTTTACTATGTGCAGTGAATATTCACGTTCGAAACAGTTTTCAAATCGAAAAAAATCTCAAAGTATTTTGTGAACCGAATACTAAATAACTTTGCAGGTAAAGCCATTAAAAAACATTTCATAAACCATTGACAAATCAAATCGAAATACTTCAATCAAAATAATGTAAAACCTAAAAATCGCGGTACTCACTATGTGTAAAGTGGTTTACTAACGAATAAGTATTTTGCCAATGTAAAATATTCATGGATTCGTTTGTTGTTTTCAATAGGGTTTTATTGTAAAAATATTACATATGTCATACATAAATTCAATACTATCTACGGTATCTACAAAAAAAACTAAATAACCATTTTAACTTTTGAATTTTATTTCTACGCATGATTTATATACTTATTAACTTAAATATTAAAAAATATTATTATGCAAAAGAATTAATCATCGATAAGGAGAGTTAAGGGGAGAATAATCGCAATCTAAGGTGGGCCAATGGAGACTATTTATGACTTATGGAATATTTTTGATATTTCTTAATAATGGCTCTGGCCCAGCACTGTATTCTACGCGTACTATGGTAACAAAATTTGTTTTGAGTGTACAAAATATACAAGTTTACAGGAAACTACGAATAACATGTTATAATTAATGCATATTGGTTTGGATCTTATAAAGTATAGTACACTGCGTATACAAATAATTCCCACGGTTAGTGAATGCATAATTTTCGAGGCCTAAAATATTTAATAAAACCAATGGTTTTCTTGATTAGGGCCAATATACTCGTGCTATGCAGTTCAATCATATAACGTGTCGGAATAATTTACATCGTTCATGGCGGCCAATAAATTTCAAAATGACATATAATCTACTATGATAATTATAATGACTTATAATGGCCGTTATATAATAAAATATGTACACCACCGTACAACATTTGCCCAATTAATTTAATGGCAACAATATATTGTATACCTTTATGGAGCTCATAAGCTAATAATAATATCATCAAATAAAGATTTTTTTACGTCTAAAAATGAGCAACGCAATAAGTAAAGACGAGACGCATTGACAAGGTGGTGGTGGATATGTGAAAACTCTACATTATAGAATAATGACATGAGCGGATTCTGATTTTTAGACTACAACTGAATTTTTATATTGACCCTGTAACCGACCATCAATATATACGTATATATATATATATATATATATATATAGATGTATGTTACTTTGAAAGTTCGCGACAGTTCGTGAACTTCCTTTACTAGATCTCTGTTAACATGGGAAATATATTATTATAATATTATATTATTATTATAACCTATAAGTACATACAAATTGTATAGAATTTTTATTTTTTCATCAACATATTGATTATTATAACGACTTTGAAATACTTAAAATATATGTACTGTCGTTTATAATGATATAATAAAGTGAGTTATAAATTTAACGGACAAATAACACACTGATCATACTTCGTCTGATCGTAGTGTCAAAAAATGTATATCAACGGAGCTTACGGTTCAGATAGATTATAAGCACAAACATGAACAGTCTAGTATTGAAATCAACTCTATGCTACCATCCATTTCTGTATGCACGTTTCGTCTAATGGTAAATTTTCCCAACACAAACATAGCCGGTTCATCTAAGCAAAAATGTAATCCATCGTTATTCGAAAGAATCGTCTAACCTAAACTGGAACTGTTTACATAACGAAACCGTTATTACAAACTAACGAATCGTGTACAAATTGTACTACCTTTAAAAATTACAACCTATGACGATTTGACGAGCAATATGAAACGAAAACGTTGTAGTATTCAGTATGAACTTTTCGAAATCAGAAATTTGAACAAAAACACTCGGGACGGAATGCGACTTACAGAAATATCGCGTTCGTCGATGTTTAAACGCAATGCAGACCGAATCCGTACACGTGTTTGGAAATATAAAAACAATAATCTTAGTGATGTCAGTGATCTTTATCACAATATTATACGCTAATAAAACATACGCATTATCACGCAATTAATTTTACACCGCGTGTTTATTGTTTCCTACGACTCCGTTTGGAACGGTGTAACAGGAAAAAATTAAAACGCACATTTATGTTCATTAGTATTTTTCTCTTTCTTATAACAACAACAACAACAACGTGCGTACAACCATGAAGTCTTTAAATCGTATTTTCACCGAGTCCGAGTCCACTGCGCACAGCGCCGACGAAACGATATCTCATTCGATTTGAGTTGTTTCGTCACGAAAAATAACCAAAACGCGCCTAAACGGAGCGGGCGGATGCGGCAGGTCAACACTGCCGGACCGCTACGTGCGTAGGTGGGGAAGAAACGATTTCACTTAAACTATTTTCGTTTGAAATCCCGCGCGACGTCGTACCACACGTAAACGAATGAAACGCGTAGGCCCGCAACAACCACCTGCACACGAGACCGTCTCGCAGTCGGACCGCGATCCCCGTACCCGCGCGCGTACGCCTGTAATGGGATAACGTTCCGGCTCCGGATTCGGCCTCCGGAATATCATCGGGCCGCCGGAAAACGTTCGTACGCCTTCGACCCGGGGGATGGGATGGGGAGGGGGACAACGTAGTTTACACGCGGTGAAACCAACAGCCGCCATGTCGCTGTGACGTTGTAAACGCACGCGCTTCTTTGTGTTCGGTGCGCAAACGGAACGATCGTCTCGATTGCCGCGAATCCAATATCTATCGCGTGCATATTAGCCAGTTGCTTTAGACGGAAAATTTAACACTCGTGCGATTTCAATGGCTTTTAGTTATCTAGCTGAATTGAGCTAAACGCCTACTACGAACTGTGTGGGCAAGTACTGAGAAGTTAAACGTTTCCTCAACATTCGAAACCATATAGCATCATATTGTTATTCCGATTTAAATATTCGTGAAACACCGCCTTAATAAAAAAAAAATAAAAAAAAAAAAAACACTTAATAAAATATCCACAGGCATTCACCCTTGGAAAGTAGAGGTACGCGTTTTGTTGTTCTTATCTTTGTTGGACACCGGACGAAGGACGACAATAAATAATAATATTGTATAGTTCATTAAAAAATGTAGTTTTAATTATTTGAAAAACGTTAGTAAAAATTCCACCTTTTATTAATTGCCCAGAGCGAATAGTAAAATTGAATAAAATTTAAGTTTTTTGACATTTTGTAA
The DNA here is from genome assembly GCA_034509805.1 of Sipha maydis. Lineage (NCBI taxonomy): Eukaryota > Metazoa > Arthropoda > Insecta > Hemiptera > Aphididae > Sipha > Sipha maydis. Next base: position 85,047 of record JASXSY010000199.1, on the reverse strand, counting down.
AATGTCTGATTTAACTACAATAAATTGTTACACAAGTATGCTATAACATGTATATATATATTCAGTTATCCATGTCATTTTTACTAAGAATATATACTCTCTGAATGTACATTCTGAATATAAGTTTTTCATATTATCTTATGTATACAGGAAATAACGTATTATATTCTTATCTACAGGACGATTTACGTTAAAATTTTAGTTATATTCCATCGATAGTAGTCAACAACACATCTTATTATTATTATTACTAGCTGCAGACGCGCGCGATTGAATGGATCTTCGCCCTTGAATGCATATTCAGGTATTATTATTATTATGAATAGTGCGTATGCCGAGTTCCATACAACATCTGCTCCTCAACCATCGGTCCATCGACCTAATATTGTTATTATATAGGTGTATTGGTGTATTATGGTCGACTGGTTTCGTTCTCTAAGCGATATGGGTATAAACTACTATAACGACTGCGTCGAAACCAAAAACCAAAAACGTTTTGGGTATTGTGTTACATTATAAGAAAAATATTTAATACTGTACAAAGATTTCTACCTGTTACAATATATATATATATATATGTGTGTGTACGCACTATAGAGTGAATCACCATATACATGCCGGCAGCTCGTAATGTTGACCCCCAAGTACAGTACTATATAGTCAGGTCTACTCTTTAGGTTCCTTCACCTCCCACTCATCCTACCAATTTAGTTTTACGCGCCATTTTTCTCCATTGTACTACTATTTCCTTTCGAAAGATCCTACAAACCCAAACCATACGAGATTTGATGTAATACATTACGTGCGTAGGATGATTTTTTAAACGATCAAAACAGGTGTTTATGAAGAACAGTTCTTTAAAACATTTACTGTTTTCGTATTGATTGAATATAGTCATAATAATATACGTACATGGTACTTTTGCATCGGTAATGTTCAGAATATGAAATTAAAATTATAATACAACAATGTATTTCCGCTTCAAACAAAGATGTGAAAACCTCAACAATTATAAAATAAATTTAAAAATTGATTGATTGTTTTTAATTTTTATTGCAAAATTATAACTTAGTAATTTTATTTATTTCGGTTGAAAAAAAAAAAATATTGTTCACGAATAAACGAATTTAAAATGAAAATGACACGTGTGTTACAATCAAAACGGTGGAACGTCGAATAAAGAGTAGGTACTAAAGATCGCCTGGATTGTACTGACGTGGATAATGTAACAATTATTAGAGTCAATACATTAATATTAAAACAATGTTGTGTAGCTTTTTCTTTGTCTACATAGATGTCTTAAATTTAATTTAATTCAACAAATAAGTTTAATATTATTATTTTATTATTATTGTTATAATATTAGATATATATTTTTAACTACTACTTAATACATTGTTATTGCAGGATATTGCTATTAAGACATTTTGAATTGCAGATTCTACTAACATTTTTTTATTCATTTAGATATTTGTTTTACAATGTATTATTTAACACACGTGTACCGATCGTATAGCCTTGTACACTCCAAAACTCGAAATGCAATGTAACAAATGTTGCGCTGATTTAAGTTTGCGTCTTACAACAATAACAATGATAGTAAAATACGTATTCATACTTCTATGTATTAATATAACACATTGTTCGTCGTGTTTTTGGCAATCTTATGTGCACAGTCTCGACATTGCAATAAAAATATGATGTTTGTAAATTTTATCAAACAAATTTGAAAGACAATGCGTGTATGGCATATGTGTGTTTTACCAGTATGTACTAAATACTTCATTATATTACAAAGTATGATCAATAAGTTAACGGGGTATTTATCGATGACTTATTTCGTTGTATCAAGTTCGATTTAAATTCAATTATGATATTAGTATGATTATTTATTTATTTATTTTTTTTGAATCATTGAATAAATAATTTGATTATGTTTTACATATATTAATTTTCAATCGTTCATTATATGTATGAGTTAAAAAGAAAACGATATAAATTTCGTACTCATCATATTTATAGATATAGTTTTATTTATGATAATTATTGTAAGTTGATTAGAGCGTTGTCGTGTTGATATTTACAGACAATAATATTATAGTTGTATACTACGAACATTAAAAATATGAAACCGAATTGAAATAAATTTGTTCATAACTTCTAATTTTTTTGAAATTTACACTTATTAATGTACCAATAATGTTTATTTTAATACCGCTTTTAACTTAACCAATACACAATAAATATGAGAAAAACTATGAATTATCTTTTTCTTTTTTTTTTTTATAAAAAATTTGAAATATGTATCTAATTATTATTACATAATAATTATTATCACATATATCTTTGGCCTTTTTAACATAGTAAAAATATTTTATTGATACCTACCAATCAAATATTTAGCTACTAAAATAAATTTCATATTTTAAAAAATTTTGTTTAATGCTCATAATTTTAATATTCGTCTATATTTGATAGTAGAAAAGCGCGAACAAATATTTTAAACGTCCATGTATTTATGATTACTAACTAATCGGAATATAATTATAAAAACTGTACTCAGATATTCAGTTTTCCTATTTATTTATTAGATTGGTAAAAAATATGTAAAACCATGAGTTTAGAAAAAAAAACATCATTTCGATTCATGACCAAAATATTATTTCTTATTTAAAAAATAAAATTGTATTGTTTCATCAACAATTAGTGCAGCAAAATTGTATTTTTGTTCTACTGGTAAATAAACATTATCGGAATTTAGTTTTGTGCACGTATATGTTTTAAAAACGGTAAGATATCAATAACTCTAGCGCTTTTATTTGAATGTCTAAAAAAGTATAAATACCTATTACTTTATAACATGAAAAAACACGTTCGAATTGGAATTTTGACTCACAGAACAGATATTGCCTTTACCTACGAACCTTTTGAATATATTTATTTGGACAATGACCCAGTTGTATTTTTATAAAACGTATTACATTCACTCAAAAAACTTCACGGTTTTACAACTCAATTTACTTTGGTACTTATAGTTAATATTATTATTATTATTATTATTGTTGCTCAAGGATAATATTATACATATATCTTCTATTCTACATATACAGATGTTAAACTTAAATTTTGAATATTATTACACATTTGTAATAACATAATATTATACATCCATTATCTGATATATATATATATATATATATATTGCGGTTGTGTATGTACTCGTTATTGCGGCTGCGAGTTGGTGGAACTTCCTTTACTTGACACAGTTTCCTTTCATACAAGTGTTTTGACACAAACAAAATGTGGCGAGTAAATCGAATGGATTTAAAATAATAATAGGCAATAATACCAGAGGAATATCATGAATCAAAGTTCAGTTTGAGTACCGTAGAAAAATTCAAATTAAATTATCATACTTAAAATGTATTATATTTAAATAAATCATTTCAAACTAGAATGATCTTCACGAAATTAAGCTTTTCAGTAACAAACAAATTTCATACCTTTAGTACACTACCTAACTTATCAATTATATTTTCAACGTATACATCAATGTCGTGTGTGATAAGCTCATATAACAACATGGGTTTCTTTATAAATTTCTGTTTTGATACTATACATAATTTCTAATGAAAAACATGTAACTTTTCACACTACCAGAAATGCATGGATATTTCATTTAATCAATGCATTATTTTATCTAGTAGTATTTAATGTAGTAGACATTAAAAAATCATATTATTTTAGTAATTTATCAACTGCACAAACTTGTAACAGATTACGAAACATGCGCAAGCGTATTGCTTTTTTATCCTGTTAATAGGTTGTTGTGTACATAAAATATTTTTGTTGACAATGAAAACACGTATCACCTTAACGTACGTCAAACTTGCGTTTTTAATAATGAAAAACTGACAATCGTACATTTTTTTTTTTTTTTTTTTGATTAAACTTAAATATTAGTTAGTTGAATGCTAATCCAAATTTACTTATAAACAGTAGTTGAATTGGTGATAGGTATAATCGTAATATATTTAAATATAGCACGTATATATGAACATAATATGTCTTATATATATATTATATAAATCAATGATACAAATTGTTATAAAAAAAAACAAAACCTAATCCATGCCATCATAAAACAATAAGTGTGTAAATGATTGTTGTGTTCATATTTTAACATTTAAAATTTTAATTAACTATACATAATTCCAATTTCGTAATAATAATGGACTAAAATAAATTAAATAAACGTAGTTACAAAAAAAATAAATAAATATGGATTACACTATATTAATCATGCAAAATCAAAAGATAAAATAAAATATCATTTCGTAATTATTTATATTAAGTCACTTCTAGACTTACGTTATTTCATATCATGTATGTACTGTTTATATACAAATGCAAAAATTGTGAGATTGATTACTATTATATTATATTATAATTTTATTTTTATGAACAAACAAAACAGTAATTATATTAAACGGCTTTAAAATGTTAACAGTAATTATTTTATGAGTATGTGTATATAACTATTACTCTAAGACTGATCAGTAGGGCAGAGGACTTGAAGCATTTGCATATTTGTTTTGCATAGTCACAAAAATAGCAGAGCACGAAACAAATACGTTTCATGTTCTCATAAAGCTAGCTTTGATATTTTATTTTGCATATAAATGTATATTTTGAGTCCTTTTTGTTTTTAGGGCATATTTTACACTTTTATACGCTATTTATACTTTTTGAGACATATTTAACTTAAATCGATTTTTTCCAAAGTGACATTTGTATTTCAAACAATATAGTCAAAATGTTTGCATAAAAATTTATTTATTTTTAATTTTTGCCATATAATATGGTTTTTGGCTGTCTGTAAGCACACATTTTTCCTAGAAGCGATAATGATCTAACGTCGTTTCTTTACAAAATATTAAAAAAATTAAGTAAAAGGTATTTTGTTTAATTAGCTATGGTATATAATATATTTAAATTATGTAATTGTTTTGACTTGTTGTAAACACTATTTATTTTATAAATTCTTTTAAATAAAAAGTGCATATTATGGGGTATTTAAGTGCATAATAAATTGCATATTTAGAGCTTTTTTAGTGCTACAAGTCCTCTGCTCTACTGATCAGATTCATATATAAAATATCTTGAGTCTTAAAATTACTTCATCAAATCATACCTATCATTATATACTGGTTATGCTTAAATACGAATCAAATTTTTAAAACATAAATAAAATTGCATATAATTAAATTATTTTAATTAATAATTAACTATTAATTAAATGAGCTTGTTCAATATTTTTAATTAATTTTTATAAAAAAATCTGTATTTTTTTATAATTTTTAACAAAAATAATAATTACCATTATTCCAGAAAACAATTCATTACACTGCATTTAAAACTTTAAACTTTATGAAAGAAACTAAATATAAATATAAACTCATTTGAAATAACTTCAACTAGCTTAACTAAAAATCTCTTGATTTTTTTTATTATTTATAATGATATATAGTTAGGATTAAACTACAATACATTTTCAAGTTTTTAAACACAAAATTACTTGTAGCGAGTAATTAATTTTCTTGGAAACGATGTCGGAACAATCATATTTGCACGAAGAATTTCAACATTTTTGAGTTTTTTAGCTTAACCAGCTTGAAAAATATCACCTAAATTTCTCTGTCTGATTTCTGATCTAAAACTTTTGTTGTAGTTATAATAAAAATGTTTTCCTGCTCGAAAAATGTACCATGAAAAAAAAGAATATATATATATCATATTCTCACCTTGAGTACTGCCCCCTCATCTGGATAAATAATACATCAAAGCAAAATACTATGCTAGAATCTGTTCAAAATAATTTTTTACGTTTTATCTCTTTTAAATTTAACATTAACAGACCTCTTCACGGCACGTATATTAATGTTTTAAATTTTCTTAATATTTCTTTACTCTCTGATCGTCGTTCCTTTTTACTCTCTAAATATTTGCAAAAGCTGATATTAGGTTTAATTGACTGTCCTGAAATTCTTTCTTTAATCCGTTTTAAAATTAATAATCTTAATACTAGAGATCCAAAAACTTTCTATCCTCTTTTCTAATCAAAAAATTATGTACTTAACTCTCCTGCTAACCTTTTGATGGCTGCGGGAAATACTTATGTCTTTAATTATATTTAAATAGTTTTTTAGTTATATTTATTATGTATTCTATATTTAATTCTAAGTTTTCTTATTATATACAATTTTAAACTAAGATAAATTATAATTTATTATGTTATGTTAGTTATCTTCTGCACACGATGTTTATACTATTATGTTTTAGGACTCACGTCCGTTAATAAATAAATAATAATAAATAATAAATATATATAATATAGAAAATAAAATATTTTATTTTAAAATCATTACCATATATTATAATATATCTCATTGCTTACAAAATCTTAGAAAGTAAGTAACAAATATACAAATAAATTTATCTTGATCAGTGTCAAAATTTTAAATTAATGATAAAGCAATGAAATAGTATGGGGATTTAGTGATGGAGAGAGTTGGTTTATTTTTTATATACTCTTCAATTTTAAAAACAAAATAAATTCATAAATATTTATGTTAATTTTATAGTCATAGATACCTCTAAATTTTCAATGAAAACATAAAAAAGTAATCCGACGAGTTGATACTGAATTAGTCAATCAAGACCTAGTTTTTTTTTTTTTTTTTTTATTTTAATTCTCTAATAACTTATAGAATATTTAAGATAAAAGTATTCAAGCCTAAGAAATGAGTCATAAATCGTAATGTGTGTTTTATTTACAATTCATACATAAATCCGTTATTTTATTGCAGTATAATTTGTTAGATTTTTCGTTTTAGTGGAAATACCGCCGACTACTGTGCCGTAATACAAACTTGCTCATTTCACAAAAAAAAAAAAAAATCACAGATAAAATTGCTTACAGTAAATATATCTTATGCTAATAATATGATTTACGAAAAACTTTGAGTTTATTTTCTAGCTAATAAAATACTAAACTATTCAATTTATTCATAATATGAATATATATTTAAATACGTTTAAAATAGTACCGATTTGAGAAAACCCAATATTACACGAAATCACAAGAAAAACTATACTATAGGTTCGCTGCAACTAATGAAAATGGACCCTATGATCTCTATTTAATGATTTTCCTAGTACAGTATCCAATCTAACGATATGCTGAATATAAGAAAGTTTTGAAACAATAACTGTACTACCGGAAAAATGGTCATTAGAAAAACAACCTTCCCGTTTGTACATATTTTCTCTGACGTTCACCGGTAGCGAAACCAGTATTTCACCAGGTAACTAATTATTATACATCATATGGTGTAGTTATGGCCATTCAAGTGTTTCTCGCATGACTGAAAATGTACGTGTACACAATTTTTACATCTATAATATTCATCCATGTATACGTAACACACAATCTTGTTCTTATTACGCCTTATTTTTTAATTCTTGGTTCTTCATATGCGTTTCATTTGTGACCTTTCGGAAGTATTTACGTTTTATACAAAACACTACGACCGTCGATTTGTGTAATAAAAACACCACAACGTGTTCGACGCACGTGTGCTTTCGTGAATCACGTGATACACATAACCATGCTTTTGGTAAACCGGTTTTGGAATACACGGACACCGGCTGAACGCATGCCACGAGCACGTGGTCGGTAACCCTCGGTCGTATAAAACGAGTTGCGTCCCCAAGCGATTATTCGTGTCCGACGCTTGTAACATATTATTTCGACAACCGTACTAGTTGATTCCGGTTATAACGTTTTTCTTGTTGACGCCACACGAGTTCTCGTACTCGATAGCACCAAACCCGTGTAATACCTAACAGTTGTTATGGCTTCGGCGTTATATCAGCGTGTTGACGGGTTGTATCGTGATCTACAGTTAACGATCGGTTTGCGGTCAATGCAAGATTCCACGTACGAAATCGTCCTTTCTCGAATCTCGTCCGTTTGCCAAGGAAATGATAAGGAAATAGCAAATCAGGAAACTGAATTTTTCGTCACAATGTAATATATGTGTAGTTACATATCAACTGTACGCCACGGAATAGCGTGGTGCAGTGATCTTGTCAGTTGTTGACTCAGCATTGGACTTAATTGGACCTTCCGTCGCTACCAGTTCTCGGATGGGTGACCATCTGCGTGTTTCTCAGCGATGCGTACCATGTCCTGCTAGCATAGCGGAAAAAACTTAATAGTACTTACTCAGAATTCTGTCCGATAATCAATTGTATGATAGGATTAGGGACTACTTCATGCCATCACCATTTAAGAAGTAAACGAATTAAGAAATATATGTTGCGGACTAAATACACTATTATACAGGACTTTAAAAAATGTAAAAAAGTAAAAGAATATTATGATAAGAACAAATGTTACAACACTTGTGAACGCATATCTAAAATAATAAAGTTATAACAATAAAAGCACACATTAAGTAGGTATAGGACCTTGCACATTATAATATATTATTGTTATTATTATTATTATTCTTATTACTATTATTATTATTATTATTGCTACTATTATTATCATCATCATTTGTTTTGTATGTAAAAAAAAAGAGAATATTATAGTGAAGTGGTCGAGCGTATTAACTTTTTACAAAATGTTTACAAATATATTTTAATAGTGTCAATTGTTGTTTCATTAGGTATATCGCGGCATTTTCCGAGTATAAAAACACTACGTGTTCAAATTGAACACACATTGTGTAAGTTTGAACAGATTTCTGAACGTCATCAACAAAAATTGTAAACATTTTATCTAGGTTCAATAGTAGGTTCATACGATACACGATCATAATTTTAAGCACTCCACTTATTAATATTATTGTTAAGTAGCCAATGATTTACGAGGGTGTTACGTACTCGAAATATATGTAATGGAACTTATTAAAAATGGCTTCACGAGTAAGGAAAAATATTAATCGATGATGTTATTGTATTTTAGTTAATCGATTCGTTTTAAAATCGTGTTAATTTATGCAAAGGAATTTTGTGCTCGGAAAGCAAAGTTTTAGCGCACTCGTAATTCAGCCGGGACGCTTATTATTTCAAACGATTTTCGTGAATACAAATGTACATTTATCGTTTAGATTGAGTTTATCGTTATCGAAACATACGTTCACGTGCATTTTTTTTCACAGGTTGTAAAAACCATTTCAGTTCAATGTTTTAATAATACATTTTGGGCGATAACTACATGGACTGTAGGTCCGTATTAGGTATACATACTACATAACGTCTATAAAACTATAATAGTCATAATGGTGTCAACGTATTGGGCGTATTTTCGTAACATCTAGACATAACTGATTATTCATTACACGTAATCGTAAATGAAAAAAAAAATCTGATCAGTTTTTAAAAATGAAAGAGAAAGCCATCCTTATTATGTTGTCCTTGGATATTGAAACGTGCCATAACGAATAATAGGACTACGTCTACAGGGAAGTAGGAAGCAACGTGATACGATAGACGAAGTCGAGTTAGGTTTTTGGACGTCCATGGGCGTTTTTTCGCTATATTGTAAAATGGAATGAAAAATAAATAAAAATATTTACAAAAAATAAAATATAACTTAACTTGCATTGTATATTTTTGATTTACGTATATATCTGTAGTGAATGATGTAATTGAAAAATATAAATAATTCTGGTAAAAAAGTTTATTTATTATTTGTAATTAAATATACAATGTATTAAGTACTTAAGCTTATTTTTTGACCGCTTTCTAATTTCGTGCCTTATATTTTCTCAGTGAAGTACATAGTTGTTGGTCCTCAACAATTGTCGGAGTGTCTATATTACATTATTTTGTAAATTATCAAAACAAATAATAACGGTTCAATGATCGATCCAAAAGTAAGAAATAAACAAATAACTATCTAGGTATATTTATGTTATAGACGGAGTGAATCAAATACACTTATTATTATATACTGTACAGCGATGATTTCACTTTTTATTGGACCATTGTTGAGTCAATAAATATGAAAATCAAAAATTTACAATATTATTATGTTTTAATAAAATATGTTCAAAATTCAATTGAATAAAAATAATAGATACTTATAAATGTATAACTATCATTAAAATTAAACCATCATTAAATTATTTAATGTATGCGCTGGTACTCTTACATTATGAACTAAAAACTTAAGATTTTGCTTCATTAAAGTCGTATACGGTTCTTTAAAATCATGATTTTCTTGCTATAAATAAAAAAACAAACTTATATAATAACAATCAATACTTATTTTTTTTTTAAAAAAAAGGTTTCAGCAGTAAAATAAAAGAGTAATGAAATTAATTATAATCACATTTAATTAAGTAAAGGCTAAATTTTCAGGTAAAGAAAGTTTACTATTTACACGATAAAATTTATAATATTGTAACATCAGTCTAAATTATTATGTAAATATTTTTTTCTTAATTCATTGTATTATTCAATATTATTTGTTGTCGATTATAATAATTGGTATAGCTAATAAATATTTATTGGTATATTGCAAATTTTCCAATTTAAACTATTAGGTGGTATAATGTGTTTCATCTACAACGAATGATCTGACAACGTTACCTTATTAGTTTGACCCAAATGAAATGTATAAGGTATAAAGGGAAATACTCCTGTTTCCGTCAAAATTTGAAATGACCGTTTCCATTAACGGTAGTTTCAGTAAATTTTTAAAAAAAAATATATGATTCTCGTTTCTGCCAATCCACCTGCTATGGTAAATTATTATAATATATTCCATATCATTGGAATGTTATCCATATTATTTTTTTATTAAAGAATATTAAGAATTCAATTTTGTCATTAATAATAATAATAGTATCAATAATAATAAGTTTTTCTGTTTATTTAACCTAGTTTCTATAAAATATAATAATAAAAAAAGTCACTAAATCATAAATACATAATATCGTCTCAAAGTTGTACTAGTAAAAATTATTAAAAAATCATAATATTTTGTAAATTTATTTAGCATAATTAAATGTAACAGTCTTTACATACGAGTAACACGTTATTATTTTATTTTAAGCTATGTATATTATAGGATATGTGTATGTTATGACTAATGAAAAATTAAGATTTTCCTTTTTTCCAAAAATATGAAGTATATTATTATAATCATTCCATAGTAGATAGATTGGCGGAAATGGGAATCGTACTCTTTTTGAACTGGTGGAAACAGCAGAACAATAATTTCAAATTTTGACGGAAAATTAAGAAAAGTAGCATTTATAACAAACATGTATAATTAACATATGTTTTCTCTGGGCGTATAACATTAACAGTTTACTTTGATGGATAATTGTATATGTCGATACAACTTGTTAAAACTGAAATAAAATCATATTTTTACAATTGTTTTGGTTGATCGACTGTATTATTATTCTTAAGAAAACATACCCGGTGGTCATATTTTTGTTTGATTTTAATAAATAAAATGTCTGTTTATAACTATTGATTTATATTCATTTATAAAAAATAAAACACGTGCTTAATGTAAGCTGTATAATATCTTTTCTGGGGACCTTGTGCACGAATTTTATATTATATATACTATAAAAAATTAATAGTTCAATATTTTATTAATTATCCAAAATGCAAGAACATTGTATAAATTAATATTGCTAAAAATTATGGTTCGTGTACTCATTAAAAATAAAAAATGAATAATTATAATAAATGTATGTTCATTTTTGAATAATAACGCTATAGTACATAATATTAAACAAGATTTTGGTTTATAGTTTTAAGGTATTTTAGCATATTACTTTAAACAGGTTTAAGAACCTTAATTTTTTTTTAAATATTGTTCTTCAGCAACACATTTATGTAACTAGTTGGTACACTTATTATGTAATTAATTTAGATCAACTACTCTAAATTTTGAAATTTTCAACCAAATCTCAAGCATCTATGATTGTTTTGTCATTGAAACATGTAATCGAACTCACTGAGCATAATTTAATATCTTTGTTAAATAAAACATATGCGTGATTCAATTGAATGCTCAATGCTCATAATAATTTTTGATCACGTTGATACCTCATTGGTATTGTAGGAAATAATTCGAATAATATAATTTTAAAATATAAATTTTATAAACTTCCTGATAATATGTTCCTCGATTAAAACATATTGAAACAGTGTAAAACAACTGTATTTGACCTGCTATCGGTTTAAAACTAAATTTTAACTAACAAATCTTATTTTTATTTTTACGGATAATTACGCTTATAATCAAATTTTATAAAACGCCTGTTATATTTAAATCTTCTCAATATACCGATGAATATACAGTTATAACATTTATAAATATCTAATAAATTCTGGATTCCACAAAATTATTACACGCTAAATTTAAAGTATGTTAAATATAAAATAAAAATATTAATAACTTATATGTTTGAAAATGCATCCTCATTACGAGTATTAAGACTGTTGAATTATAATAATTATTTATGCAATTATATCATAATATTTTAAATTTAATACATACGCCAATTAAGTAATAATAATTTTTATGTAAATACCTAATAATTATCAAGGCATAGCATTTTTTATCATCACAAATGCGTATAATCATCCAGCAACAATATTTGCAACTTAAATAATTCTAACAAAATTTTAAAAGCATCGTATCAAATAATTTAATGAGCTTTAAAGTTTTGAAAACTTATTGTTTTCATTCATAAAACATTTGACTCATAGAACGCGAAGTAAACATTTTGGTTATAACATAACTGTTATAAAAAACAAAAAAACAAAATTAAAGTTAATAATACAATTATAAACCCAGTATCCATATAACGATGCGAATAAATTTCTCACACATAATAATAAACCATTACGATTTAGATGTTTTCATATTTTTCAGATAATTTGTCACTACATACACGTATATAATGTTTTCTGTTACTTTTGCTTAAAAATAGTAAAAAACATCAGAGATTTTCAAAAGTTTAATTTTAAAATTAATGGACTAAAAAATACATTTTATTAAATCATCAAACTAGAAATTAAACGTGAGAAAAAATTACTACCACCTTTATACTACTTTTTTCCTTTAATCCAATTTCTTATGTACAATAAAGTATTTTTGGTTATACCAAAATTATAAAAATTTATATTGTAAATAAATATGATGAATGAAAAAAATATGATTACTTTGTAATACTTATAGAACATTATTAAGAGCAAATTGTATTTTGTTACATATTTATTTAGAAAATATTTAGGTTCAATATTTCCCTCGACTACGAGTATTAATAAATATAATAAGAAAACTTATCGAAGTACAAATACATTGTACCTATTCACGCAGTATATCAAACAATAGTCGGTGTTTACAACTAATTAAAATTAAAATTCTAATAAATTCCATATTATTATATCCTAGACGGGTGCATGCAATTACTATAGACTAATAGATTTGACAGTCATCGTGAACAAGAAAGCTTTTTGTAAATCGTTTAAGCAGTACAAAAATACATTATTATTGGTACCTACATCGTATGATTAAGTATGAGCCAGTGACTCAATCTATATAATAATGAATACAAATTTGAACACTGCCACTATTCGAAAACTTTTATTTAAATACATTTGAATTCTAATCACCTTTTTTTTTTATATATTTTAATTTTTTTTTTCAAATATATTTGTCGTAAAGTGTGAAAAAATATCCGTGGAAGTTTTTCGGTGCAGACGAATTTTCTTACAAATCTGGTTAGGTTACTTATTGTCACTCAAATTGCCTCTGGGTATTTCGCAGGTAATTCGAGTCCTCCTATATATAATTTTTGATATTTATCAATATTGGAAATTAGGAGTGATAGTAAATATACTGTGACAAAAATTGTTCTAAATTCTAAAGTTTTGAACTGAAACAAGTAAAATGTGTAATTGTTAGCGGGTGTAATAATAATTTAGCAGCCTATACGAAAAATATAATACGTATATGTATAAGCTGGAGTATAAGAGATAAAAGTACCGCATTTTAGTACCTATTGCACGCTAAAATTGGTTTTACCTATAGCCGATAGAAAATAGCGGAGTATGTTGTAGCAATATAATGATGCTTTTAATGGTTTTCAAATTAAAACTAAAGATTGACACCAGATACTATATCTTCATTATTGCGTCAGTTTACACTTGCAAACTATCTTAGCGAAATAGTAAGATATTTTCCGTTATAATTTAACAGTTTAAAATAATAATATAATTTAATAATTTATTTTAAACAAAATGTCAATTATTTTAAGTGAAAAGAGAAAAACTGTTTTAATACTCAACGGTTACAAATATGGATTCCAAAAACATTTTGTTTTAATGAAATTAAAAGATAGACGTGCAACAAAAATATATGTAAAACCTACATAAAAACTAATTTAATCGATCAAATTCAGATCAATATTTCAAACCTAACTCATACAAGTATGAAGAAATCAGAAAAAAAAAATAATAGACAAGTGCTAAGTAACCATTTGAAACGAAAAGCTGTAGAACACTTTAAAAGACTATCAAAACTTTTTCATGAACGTGATTTATACATCGTAACAAGAATCTTAACATGCATCACGCTCTGAATTTACAATATCCTAAATTGCCACAAAATTTAAATGAAGTGTATACAGTTTTGGCATTAATTGAGGTTAAAACATCATAAACGATAATTTTTTACTAGTAAACGAAGTATCAAATGGTTTATTAATGTTTTCATGTGAAAAAAATATAGTTTTTAAGTCAATTAAATACTTTATACGTGAAGGGAACTTTTAACCACAGTACAAAATATTTTTATCATTTATATTCAATCCATTAAATACTTAATGATCATTGTATACTTTTAGTATTCTTTTTGATAAACGATAAGAATCAAAAAACATATAAATGAGCTTTATTGGAACTATAAATTAAGTGTATACAATTTACTTAAGTACTTGAACCAGAAATTATATTTGTTGGTTTTTAAATTGATATTCATAATGCAATTTCCGAAATTTGGACGGATGTTAAAATTATGGGTTGTCAATTTAATTTGAGACAATCTAGGGGTCACTTATGTCACTAATTGGATTAATTATTGCGTATTCGAAAAACAATGACATTCGGCAAGTTAAGAATTTAGCCTTCAGTTTTTGAATTTAGAACGTGTAATTCAATCACTTAATTAAAAATAACGTATCAACTTAGTAATTCTATAACTTTATGTTATAGGTGGGTGGCGTATTTTCTGTAGATCTTGATGAAATTAAAACAAATTATTATTAAACCATTAATTTGCCGATTATTTGACATGAAATTATATTAACGTTAACTCCACTTTGACTGCTAGTTTACAAAGATCAATAAATTTAATTCGTATTTTATGCTGACACATCCAAATATTTGTACATTTTTTGATTAAAAATACAAATTGAAACCAATATTTTAATACACACTTCTACAATAGAAATTAAAAAAGTAAAAAAGTATAAAATACATTTTATTAATAACTTTATCCATAAATTAAATATAATTCAAATATCACAATTAAATTATTTAAAAATATTATTATCGAAGTTTAAACCGAGAAAACAATAATTAATTTTTTTTTTTTGACCAATTATAATATGTACGCATGCATAAAATAAATATATTTATATTTAATATATATATTTTAAATTTACATACATTTTATACATTCTTTAGGTATTAATATTAACTATTTATTTAAGTGTTCCTTTACTGTACATATATATTTGACATATTAAACATTTGCAATTTACTAATATATATACATCTATTTATGTTATTTAAGTATTGTATATATTAAGCAATATATTTACTTAAACCTTTACCTATTTTGTATTATCATAAATTTATAAATGTATAATTATATAAATCGATAGTTTATATCGATTGTATTGGTTCGATTAATGGAAAATTTTCAAACAGGAGATAATTCGAGAAACTTTTTTTAAAAAAAATCTACGGAAGCCATTCGAACGATTTTTGGGAGACAATTCAAGTTTTCCTAAATTTTAAACTGTGCATCTACATAAATACAATTTGATTAGAGTTTTGTTAAAAAAAAAATATCTTAGTTATATCATATTAACGATATAGTCTTTTTCGTCGCAATAACTTTTGAGACAATTATCAATTAATTTTGTTTTACTTTTATTTCCCTTATTTTCAATAGCACTGATACAATTATGCCGAATCGAAATCTCAGTCCACAAGTATCTGATGTCTTTGGTTTTTCAGGGTTGTTTTTACCACTTCAGAGACATAAGAAAAACTGACATCCGAAATCAAAAAGTAATTAAAAATATGATTTTAGCAGAAGCGTTTTTAGTCATAGACCATCGAGAAGCCGGTTTCTTGTTTGGTTATTGACCACAAGGCAGTAAAAGTTCTACTATCGATAAGACGATTTCTAATTAGTGAGATATATATATATATATATATATATATAATTTAATGGACCATTATTACGTAAATATTTACGTAAAAGTAAATTATTAATAATGCATTAATAAATTTCATGGGACTTGATATTATCGACTCATTCATTATATTATTTAACATATTTTAACATATTTAACTTATGCATTTAACATTGCATTTATTTTAAAATATATTACATCTCTTTTAAAGATAAACAATACATATAATGTAACGATAATTATACACTTTAAGTGTAATAATAAGATTGATTTTTTTTCTAAGACCAAAATATTTTCAAACAAGGTAAATGCCAAAGTATATATTTTTATTTTTTTTTGTAATTTTTACATCCACCATTCAATACTTGATCTTTAAACTTTTAACTAAGTCTAAAAAAAAACGTTTAGTTTTACCTGTACATATATATATATATATATAAACAAAAGTTTTAAATTTATTCAGATTATTATAAAAATATTATCGATTTGTTTCTGTCTTTGACGTTCAGCAACAGGTTGATTGAAAAATGTTCGATGCAATATAAGTTTGATGAATCCGATCTATACGTGTGCGTGTGTATTTCAACGACGAATTATCTGAAAACGTAAAGTAAAAAAAAAAAAAAAATTAGTGTTCTTTTGTTCCACTTATAAAGAGCTAAAGAGCTGAGCATATAGTATGATTCATGTGAGAGCTACGGCGTAGCTTGCGAACATCTCGAAATTACAAGTGTGTCATTTTTTTTTTCGTGTGAGAATCCATTTCTTTCGTCGTTCCGTCGTCATAATAATAATGTAAGATACCGTCAAATCGAAAATACTACGCAAACTATGCGTTTTTTATTCTCATTATGTCATCGCATGTATCGGGTTGCTCGGCCGGAGGATTTGTTTCTCTCCCTCCGCTCTCGCAGAACTACCGTCGCTTTTTGTGTGCGACTGACTTGGTGGCTGGTTATCATAAAAATAGACTCATAGAATCTCGGTTATATTGACGAGCTATTTAACTATTTAACCCGACGATGCGTCTAACCATCATGATGATGCTCGCGAGTACATCAAAAACCGTTCTCTGTGCCAAATTTACTTGCAATATACACCCGTAACTATTATAAAATGTACGTTGAAAACAATACGATTATTTCGATATATGCATATTTTACACTTTAACTATCATATTTCTTGATTTAGAATAATCGTTCAAGATCATATTTTACTTGTTTCTGAATTCCGTTCAAAACACGCACTGAACCATCCTTACTACAACTACTACTACTACAACTACTACTACTACTACTACTACTATTACTACTACTACTACTACTACTACTACTACTACTACTACTACTACTTTTTTTTCTTTTTTTTATCTTGGTATCGTCGAACCGGGGGATTACTGCCTCTGCTCTGCATTACTTATAGCAACAGCGACTGAGTATGTTTAGAGCTCAAACATGAGAACATTGTGAATGAAGAAAACGCGTAGTAGATGTGAAAATTAGATAGTAAAATGTGTGTAGTAAATGTCTAGTTCATGTACCAGTGCAAATATTAAAGTAGTTTTAATAAATTTACACAAAACGTGTCCAGAAATATTATAACTGAACCCATAATTTTATTGAAAACCATCTCGCACGAACAACTGCGATAATCGATGTTTATATAATTTCTAATAATCACATTAGAATAACTTGAATAATTATTATTGCAATACTATATGACGTTAAAATAATTTTTTAATTTTCATATATATGTGTGACATCAATTATAAATTATAATTTATTATTATGTAGCTAAGAATTATATTATTATTGTTGATATTATAATTCCGTTTTTCCTGCAAGATGTTGCTAAGTTTCTTGTTTTACTTTTTTGTTTACTTAATAACGAAGCAAAAACAGTGTGAACAACAATGATCACTAAATTGTATTGTTCTTGAATACATATTATTAGTAATTAAGTATAGTAACGTAATATTATACGTATATGTGTATAAATCACAACTTAGGTAAAAAGTTCGAAATAGTCAAGAAAACCATATAATGTTGACTTTTGTGCGCTGAAATATAATATCACAGCGTGATAGTCTGACTACCGTAACTATTATTTTTAGGATCATTTTGGTGTCATGTTATCACTTTGAACCTTTGATAGATGAATCATATTCAACATTCATTGAGTATGATACATAATATGATTTGACTCAAATCCAACGGTTATAGTATAAGAAAATGTAAACTTTTGTCGCACGACAAAGATGTGTTTATTATTGATCAAAAAACGTGTTGCAGTTGAATTCCGTGGACGCGTATTGAATCGTGTGTATCAAATGTAATTGAAATAAATACAACGTTCGCGTGCGCGTGTGTGAGTGTGTGTGTGTGTTTGTGTGTATTTGTGTGTGAATATATTCATTTAAGTTGGAAAACAGCCATAGATTTGTACAAATATATCGCATTGACCGTCGAGATCAGTGTTGTTATTTATTTGTTTTTTCGTCTAATAATTTTCGAAAATATTTCATGAAAACGATGGGAAAACTCGCGGAAAAAAACGATATGACGCGTCGTCGAAGTCACTATTGTAATCACGTACTTGAAACAGCATAAACACCGGACATCCTAGACTACGTCAAGAAAGCGATTTCGAATGTCTAAATGCACCTATATAGATATACGTGATGGTATGGAATAAAACACAGAATGTAATCGTAGCGTATACGCTGCGGCCGGATAGATCTCGTGATGATCTCTGCTGCAGCAACTAGAATCCACCACGGATAATTGCACTAACTATTGTATAATTTATGTACGGCATCAACGTCCCTCCGCTGCAGATGTTATATTTATATTGTCTTCAGTCATAAATATATATAATGGTAGTTTTGTCGTTACGGTTTTTATGTACTCGTATTTTTATTTAAAACTATAAAAAACCAAGTAGATGTCTCTCATAGGTCTGTGTACGATTTCACGCGACACAGTTGGCGAACACGGCGGGATGACCCGAGTAAAAAGCATAGCAAATCGTCCGTCCAAGTTGAGTCAGCGGACGAATGTTTTTTTCCCGCGCGGCCGTCTTCCGAACGAACGCATCAAGTCATGCCGTCGCGCATTGGTCGCCGACATGCAAAACGCACCAATGTTATTATGTTCGAAAAACGGCACGTTGGTCGATACGAATGATAAATTGGGTCCCAAATGATATTTTATCGGAAAATTGGGTACTGAAAAAAGAAAAAGGCTAGTAAGTATGCTGAGTTTCGGGGGGGGGGAGGTAGTAAGTAAATAGGGTCCCAGCAAAAAACAAATTGTACAATATATTGTGTTATTTATTTAATTTATAATAATCTTTCTTAAAAGTCAAATTTTATAACTATGGTATTAATCATATTTTTTAAAAATCAATTTCAATTTATTATAATAATTATATAAAATATATGTTTCCAATTATCGTGATCACACTGTATATATATATATATTTTTTATATTATCATATTCTTAGTAAAAACTGAAATGATACAAATTTAATAAGCTCAAATCAGGTTATTGTATTATTAGAGTATTTTGTCATTTGCCCTCTTAAATATTGTTTTTTTTATTGAACGTACTATTTTTTTTTTTGTTTTGTGCTTCGTAATTTTACTTGAGTCTCTGACTGTATTTCTAATAATTCGTCAACAAAGTTAAAAATATAAGGATGTGGGCTGTAAAAGCGTTGGTTTAATCGCGAATAATATGATTCATAACTATTTATTGTTCACACGGTGGTAGCTGCAAATTCAGACCCTATATTTAGAGGAAATATAGCATTTGGTAAGGTATAATTAGGTAAGTGGGTTAATATCTGGGACCAAACTTGTCTAATACCATTTCACACGACTCAATTTATTGCTTTTAAAAGGTACACAAATCATACCGGACTTAATTTACCTAGCCTAACATCGAGCCCTGCCAACTATAACGTTATTTTGAAGGGTAAAGTATGAATTACACGAGGTGTTTGTGAAGTCCAGACTCATCAAAAAAATCAAAAAAAATCCGAAGATGACGAATGGAATCTCATTAAAACCGAATTTTATTATAATTATTATTATCATCAACATCGTATCGAAACGGCCATACGGTTTTGTTGTTCTATATTAATACATTTGTACGTGTATAATTTTAATCAACACGATTTAGGCGACGCGTCCGCGTAAAGGGACCACGTTATGACATTAATCAACGTTTCGAGGCGGCCTCGCGCTAAATCGGCGTGGCTGATAATATATAACTCTTTTGATTCAACTGGACTAATATATTATAATATTATGTAGGTATGTGCTTTGACTGCTCTGCATAATGCCGTGCGCGTATATTTTATACTCTTAAAATTCAATAAATGGCTGTGCGCGCGCACAAGAGTCCGTTTTGGAAACCAAACAGTTCAATAATAGCATAGATGTTGTTAAATGCTATTGAACCGAAAAATGTCATGTCATTTGTACATTCGTACACTCATACTGTCAACTACTATACCAATAAGAGTATCCTTGAGATTTTTTTGGATTCATTTGCATGCATATTTTATTGTAACACCTATTGTTACTTGTTAAGGACATTTTAATCAATACATTTCCGTAGAATTACCATAATATTAGAGGTCGGTGCATGACGTGATGATAAATACGTCTTAGTATGTTATGTTGACGACCCCGGTACGTATACGCATAGTCGACCTGCAGATAGAGAACTACATCACAACCGAACCCACTGTAATCATTAAGCCGCAGATTTTGAGAAATTTGTAACTTTCGACACCGAATAACTTCTAAAACTATTTCCTGCGACAGTGGGATGTTTGTTAATTATGTTTGTTTAATTGATGAAGAGTTAAGTAACCATCGAGCATATTTGTACAGCATGATTGATAATGAATCAACAATCAACAATCGAGGGTAGTATTAAACGTCATCATATTGCAAACCCGTAATGGGTCGTGGTTAATAGTATTAACTTAATATTCATTAATAATATTTCTCCAAGCGTTATCAACATAATATGGACAGCTATTTTTGAGTCGGGTGACTGCTCGTTTCACTTTTGGATCTGTTCAGACAGTATAGGAGTAATATTTATACAACCATTTTAATTTTTACTATATATTTTGTATATGTATATTTTTAAAAATTATTTTAAATGTTTGAGCGTTCAATCACGTTTATAAAATAGTATAAAACTAGTCTCAAAAATAATCAAGAATCCATTGATCATTTTTTTAATAATCTATATAATTTATAAGAACACTAAGAAATTAAAAAATTATACTTCCTAAGTATAAAATCTGTTTAGTATGTTTGAATGATACTCTTTGAGTTTTTTTTTAATGTCCAAGAGTGTTCAATAAGAAAACCTTGAGGTTGAAAAACGTATCTGTGTAAAATAATAGTCCAGAATCTAAGATCGCGCATGCTTATGGAATAATGTAATGTAAACAAATGACAACAAATCATAACATTGTTGGTACGTGCTAAAATTAATATACAACTGTTGTTATTATTAAGAGATAGGTAAATATGATTTAATAATTTTTTATCTAGGATCACAATCTACTGATCTTAGTTGATCACTACACATTAATCATTAAACTAACTAAATTTCATAACATAATAATATAATCTATTTACGAAAAATCTACTTTTGTTTCATAACACGAACCAAGTACGTCACATAAACACGAATATTTTGTTTTAAAAAAATGATCTTTGTACTGGTTAGAGGCAGGTATAAAAAAAACATGCTACAATGCTATACCTACATAATAAATACATAATATGGACAAGTTCATAATAATTTTCAAACGGGAAATCGAAAAAAAGTTTAAATTGCAAAAGCTAAGAAATTGACGTTAAGTTAACGATAACGCGTTATGTAATAATATAAAGTCGAATATTGCACTACAAAAAATGAGAAAATATAAGCATATTAATACTCCGTTTACATATCAACGTGATTTGAATATAATATATCATAGTCATATATCATATTAGTACCTATTTTACGTGCACCCGCTCATATTTGGAATCAAATTAAACCGTAAAATGATTTGAATAAAAATGTCTAGTATTTTCAGTGGTCCATTATTTCCGCAAACGATATTATTTCACATCTTACTATATTTGTATTTATTATACATAATATGAGACCTGTGTGTTTCTGCCTATCAATAGTGTTAATATCAAAAATATTCAATGAAATATTTATGTAATATAAATATTAGATAAGTTACTACCAATATTGACGATTATAGAAAAAATAGATTTAATTTAAGGACTTTATAATCAGTATTATGATAAGATATAAATGATTTTTTTTTATGTCAACATTGGTAATAATAGTATGTACATCTAGGTATACGTAACACAATAAAACCAATATCTTATTGTAATGACAGATGATAATCAAAATTAAATGTATTTTACTTCCTATCAATAATATTCAAATTATCTGATTTTTTAAATAATTACAAGTTAAGTTCATGTTAAATACTTACAAAATGCACATTTCACTGTGGTTACAGTGAAATAATCATTACTTTAGTTTCGTACAAAAAAAAATGAATATACTTACTTCAATTATAAATTCATAAAATCACAAAATAATTTAACTTCTATAGAAAATAATTTAGTACTTAATATGAATAATTTGAACTATTATATTAGCTAAATTTGATAGAAAAAGTATAAAGGTCGTCAAAATCTAAAAATTTCAACTCACGTACGGAGTATTAAATTAATGGTTTGCAATTTAATTGAAAGATTAAATGATCTAATTACATTGATTATTCATATAATATTTATGAAAACCTTGGCATTTTAAAAATTAGAGAAAATCGTATGTTAACTACCTGACAGAAAGTAACATAAGTTTGGTTCAAATACATTTTTTTTTTGCTTTTATAACAAAATTTAATAAATGTTTGCAAATACCGAATAATTTCAAAATATTTTATTGAGAATTTTACTATATAATCCTACTGATGGTTAGAACATATAAAACTGTATGTTTAGTAACTTAGATCATCCATAACAGCTGATTACCAATCGTGCGTCATTTGTCATTTTTCAAAGTTTTACTAATTCATAAGTCAGTTAATTTTTTTAATAAAACTGCTATTAATTATGGTTGAATCTAAAAAGAAATGTAGAAGAAATGTAAATTTAATTTTAGGGGTCTACGAAAATGGAAAAAATTGGCACGTGGTCTATGGGGGAAAAAGTTTTGGGAACCTCTGCTTTAAGTCGATATATTAAAATAAAACATTAATGTACACACGATATTTCAGTAAATTGAGATTCGATGTAAGATATAGATGTTTCTATCGACAAAAATATTGTTCAACGTATCTATTACTTCAGATTAATACTTTTCACAAAAAAAATTATTCAATTAAAAAATATTTTTTTAAATTTTACAAACACGTTAAAGTATGTGAAATGTAATTTGGACTTCATCTATTGCTATATAGTATAAGTTATAAATAATTAAGTAATTTTACTTGGATATATTTTAATATATATTGGTTAAACGTTAACTCAATTAAATAGAACACCCTTAACGAGCCATCACATATCTATTACATTATTATTATGAAAATTTATAGATGAAAAATGTATGGTCATATCCACTTATTTCTATCGTCTGTATAATTTTGTCTGTTTTTAGATTTAGTATTTGCATTATTCTGAATAATTTATTATAAAATTGAACAATATCAGAGTTGATTGATCGAGAAGGCCAGGGCAATAATTTAAGAACAGGTCATGGTCCCACTTGGTTTTAAAAAACATCGCATCAAGCACCAAAAATAAAACATGACGGTGAAGTGTAAATGTTTTTACAATATTTAAAGTTGATAAATAATGATAATAGATCAGGGGTGATAAAGCAGGAGAGTGATTGCCATGATTTAACAACACGAAAACATTAATAAACACATAACAAAATGTATAAATAATTTTTTTTTTAATTTGCATAAAATGCTGTTAATTATATAGGTAATATGGATAATCAATTAATATTAATATGAATAGTAACAGTTACATTTACCTGATTTCCGAATGATTAATCGTTAAGTAGTGTTCTAGAAATTTCAGTTCGTTATAATAAAAATGCTACTTTAAGCTCTTAGTCATAATGTTTATTTTTCTTATGATAAAAAAAATAAAGTTTTTAATAATAACTTATGTACACATATCTTTAGACTTGCAATGAAATACATGTGTTTCTTGTACCAAATTAATTTATATGATTAATGAATATGATTTTTAATATTTTTAATTCAATGAAACAACGAAAACTAAAACGATTTTTACAACGATTAACTAGCCGAAATTTTCCAAATATAAATATATATGCATATATGTATAAATAAAAGCTTAACCTGGAGTTTTGTTATATTTTTAAAGTGCGATCGGTTTGAATAAAAAATATATACGAGGTTAAAAAAATTGCGACTAAATATGAAAAAATAAAATAAAATAAAACCGCAACTCTTTCTTATAAAGTATTATTATTATTATTATTATTATTATGATTATAAATTCATTATTATAAATTATTATCATAATTACTTATTATTATTATTATTATTGTTATTATTAATATAAATTATTATAATCATTATTTTTTCCTATTTAGTCGCAATTAAATTAACTTTGTATATGCCTGATAATGAATTTTTAATTTGAAATCGGTTATACATTACAAATATATTACTCCAGATTAAGCTTTTACTGATTTAATTATTTATTTTTATACAGAAACTGTTTATTAATTTATATATTAATTTATGAATATTAGCTATGTAATAATTTTTAATTTGAATTCTTGTATTTTGTTATTTCATATATATTCGAATATATTATGTCGGAACAGAATTATTTTCAAAAATACTTCAAGACTTTCATTTTTTTGGTTACACTTCCTGATATAATTACTAGGCAAGCCTGTGACAAATAAATGAAATCATCATATTTTAATTAAAAAATTACTCCGAAACAAGGCAATTGTTACTTGCAATGATATTATGTGTATACGGTATAAAAAAATTATAGGATATAAATTGTTATACAAATCACTTTTTATGTCGATTAAAATATTATAGACTGTGTAAATGGTAGTATAGGTATATTTTATACAACCACGTCTGATAATCAATCAAATTAAACGAATGAATAAAATCAATGGTTAAAACTGACCGTAACCCATAAAATGTATTTCATTACTTGTAACTTCACTGCAAATCAAGTTTATACTATAGCTATTTAATCGTAATACACAATAAAGCCAACACGATTTATTAAATTCACCATTATCAAACTATCATAGCCTATAACCAGAATAATAAAGTGACCATTATTGATCGATGATAAATATTGCTATTCAGTGTTAAGTTGAATTCGCCAATAGCACATCCAGGAGCTAACAGCTATTACCAATTTTACGGTGCGATTTAGCTACATCCTGTGTTATACAGTTCCTAGAAGGCTGACTACCTGTTTATTTTAGCGAATGAAGCTATACTCTTATATAAAAATCACGAATGCCAGCATACTAAAAATATGACCCTATCAAACACGTGCCTATTATTACACACAATGATCTGTTTGTAACGAAAAAAAAAATTAGATTTATATCGAAAATAGTAAATTAACTGCAAGTTCTGTAGTACCCATACACATACATATGTATGTTTATAAAATACTATTACCAAAAGAATAAACTAATTCTAATATCACAAAATTACTTATTTTCGTAATTTTACGTCAATTAATTTCCCAGCTTTACAGGCTGCCTGTAAGTATACATCTACCACGGAAATAATGTGAATACTATTTTTCCCGAGTATATGTTCAAACAGACAGCTATTGTATGTTACTCAAAATCGTTTATGGGTTTTTTTTTTTGTTAAAATAAAAACTGAATATAATTACGGAACGATTTGAGCACATTGTACGGATATACTTAATTGGTTTGTATCACAAAGTATCAGTGAAAATTCCTTTTACCACGGTTTTGAAGAAAATATATATATATATATAATGCCTTTTATAACTTGATCAATACAAACTTTTACGGCTAAACCACGAGCTGAACTATATAATGATTGTTAAAGAAAATTCTTCCGTATTATCAAATCATTGTCCATTTTATTAAACCTTATTGATTGAAGCTAAAGTTAAAGTAAATAAAAAAATAAAATAAACAATTAATAAGATGGAGAGCTTATTATAAAATATTTAAATATCAAATACACTAAATAAATTATTTTAACGTCAATTCACGATGACGGTTTTCGTTAAAGGACATATTGGTATAGCATCTCGATCTCGGGAAATGAACAAACGATTGTGCTTCGACGAATATATAACAATAGTAATTTTGAAAACGAATACACCTTTAAAATCGAAAACCTTTAAATAGTGTCACCATGAAAGTATTGACCGACACCAAATAAAAATTCTTGCTTTATTACATTAAATTGTAACATTTATATTTTTTTGTACACTTTAACTTATTGATGTTATGTCTCGTAGATAAAATGCATTAAAACAATCAAACCTATTTTGGAATATTTCTACTGGGCCTCGGCTTCACCGTCACACCAAAATCAACACCGATCTCACCAAAACAAATCGTACGATTTTTCGATGTCACGATTTAACAGCGCAGGCAAGACAAAATGATACGACGACGCCACTCTGCCCTCATACGACTGATAAAAAGTGTATTAGTGTTACGTTTTACTGTCGTAATTAACGTTTGCTCGAGACGATTGTTTCTGAAATCGGGATAAAATACTTTAAATCATGTTACTTTGAAACGAGTGAGAATCTATATCGTATCTCGTTGCACCCGTATGATGAAAATAAAATAAATCATAAAACAAAAAAATTAACGTTACACATGTTAATGACTTTTTTATTTTGTTTGTTATCACGGTATTACGTAATTTTATAACGTTATTGTTTCGTGCCATGTACAGAACCATTGTAGTGAATGCAGTAGACAACGATTTCGACCGTGAACGCGTGCGAGGAGACTATATCTTAATGGTCGGTATTCCACTGAATCAACCGAAAGCGTGTCGAAGAACCCGAATGAGTGGCATAAAAAGACGATAAAAGTTGGGCTCCAAGGGAAAATGACCGGATGACACAGAACAATATCGGATGAACAATACGTCTTGACATGCATATGTGTTCTACCAATCCGTAATACAGATTCAATATTTTGTAAAGCATTCAATCCGAAATCCGGGTTATCCGGTTTCCAGATCCGATCCGTCAATTCGGATTTCGAATTTAATCCCAAAATCCGAATAAATTGATTGAATCTGTAAACCCAGTTAAGTTAGAAATAATAAAAAATTAAATATTTTAATTATTTACGTATACTAACTAGAAAATTTATTCGTTACTTTTGCTTACTAAGTACAAAGTTCAAAACTACATACATTTTTTTTTTATATAAATTAAACTAAAAATAAAATACAAATTTTATTTATGTATTTATTATTATTTACGAAAATTCCCTTTCTGATGGAGTGGTAGTTAAGGGAATACATAAATATTTTTTAGTCAGTCTGGAAACATTTGGATATTTTTTACTATTTTCTGTCCAAGAAAAGTTAGTTGATCAAGGTTGCCCTTAATATTCATGTTGATTGCATTTTATTTTAAATATTTATCTATTTCATTTTGTTGGTTAACTTCTTCTCTGTTATTATCTTAAAAAAAAAAGTTAATAAAAATAGAGTCAAAGTAGTTTGATTGTGTAAATTTAATATTTTTCATCGTCGATTTAGGTTTTTATAAAATATTTTAATGTGTTTAAAATTTCATTATTTGTATTGAAAATATTTTTATATCATGGATCTGAAATTGAAGATATATATTAAAAAATAATATTGCATCATTGTGCCATCATTAATAAATCATAAATTTAATATTAATAATATATATTTTATTAAATATGATTAAAATTGTTGGACTTTTAGCTGTTGACAATATTTTGGTAGCTTCAATAACAGTAAAATCGTCTTAAGTACTTTAACTAGTTGCGTATGCTACCAGAAGCTTTGAATTTCTGTCTACATGCATTACAAACGGCTAGATCTCTTTCATTATTTTTGTTAAAACTATTCTAAATTTTGGACTTTTAAAAACAATATAATCACTAGGCAGTGGCGTAGCCAGGAATTTTAGTTTGGAGGGTCTAAAGACATTTTTTGGGGAGTTTAGGTAGTAAATTATTTAAAAGTTCACCCATAACCTCCCCACCAAATTCAAAAATGTATTTCCAGCATTTTAAAATAGATTTAATAATATTTATTAATATATAACAGTAATAACAAATTAACGGTGTCAATTGCGATAGAACACTTCTGCATAAAATAGTATAAAAATTATAATTATTATAAAGTGTAAGTGTTAGACGAGAGTCATCACAAAGTTCACGATAATATAGTAGGTTACTAATCATGGTAGAAATAATACGTTTATGTATTTACCAATGACGAAAACCCGTTTTTCGTCAACATTTAGTTAGTACCAAAGTATTAAAATATAGAAATATCAAATAGTAAAAATAATAAAAAAAAAAATATTTTAGTACATACTCATAAACACGATCCATAAAAGGGGTTATTGTCCTCTTAGCCCCCTTGGCTACACTACTGTCATCAAGTGTACTAGGTACTGAAAATAGTAAAAACTGAAGATATTCGGACTTGTACCATAATGTTGATTGCAATAGCGTATTAAAGGGAATACGGGGACTATGGCCTATCCATTGGGCCTTGTTTTTTTTTTTTTTTTTTTATAACGATTTATGATATTATAATAAGAATACGTGATAAATAATGTATCATTCATGGCTTTAGATAACTAACTATTTATAACCGTAATAGTAATATTTATTATCTATGACCATGGATACAATATTATTAAAGATGTTGGAATCCAAAAAAAAATTACCAGAAACTTTTATAGAAAAAATTAAACAATGTACAGAGCTGTTTCCAAATATTAAAAAATCTTACAGATAGTTGCTTCTCTGCCCATAATATCTGCAACATCTGAACGCACATTATCTGTTTTAAAAAGACATAAAACATATATAAGAGCCATTATGACTGAGAAAATATTGAATGGCTTAGCTCTGACAAATATTAATAAGGATGATTAGATTATGATGGTGTAGAACAGGCAATATTGACAGTTTTTATAAAAAAAATCTCCTATAAGACATATGAAACTTTTAAATTGGACATAACAAAAATACATGTAGAGCGTAACTTATTGATATTATATTGTTAATATACATACGTAGATATATATTATCTGTTACAATTAAATAAAACAATTTTAAATTTTAAGTATAAATGACAGTATTTGATATTATATAAATATATATATGATCATCATTAATTAAGTTTAAAGGTAACTTATTTTGCAAACAATAAAAATGTAATTTGTATTCGATTTTTTAATTTCTTTTATTGAAACCCCCATGTAGAAATCCTGGCTACGCCACTGGTTGATTGGTAAATGTGATTCGGATTAAACGGATTGTAACAGTAGTTTCAATCTGTATCGGTAATCTGGATACGGATGGATCCAGATTTGGTGCCCAGCACTAATAGTGACGCTTTCTTATCGTATTTAAAGTCACCATAACATTTTGTGAGCGAAACATTTTATTTTGTATAAATTGTTGACAAGAGTGCGCGCAACAGTGAAATCGGCCATCTGAGTTTTACAGATAAAGTACCAACGTAGTAGAAATGATTATACCAGTACCCCTCTCATTATGAGACTTCAGCTCACGGTTACAGTGTTTCTTTTGATAAATTTTCTTCAGGAAACCATTAGTAAAAATCGGGGTTCATTTATGTTGCCTCAAGAAAAATACATTTTTTCGATAGTAAGATTGTTATCTTAGTCTGTTCTTTATAATTATGAACAGTATAAATAAATTAGCAAAATTGAACAAGTTTAACACATAAACATAGTTTTCATATATATTAACTATATTTTTAAATTAATTGTAGGTTAAATATTCATAAAATAAAAACAAATAAAAAGAAAAATTTTTCCCCTCACTTTGTTTTTATATTTTCTAAAGAAACTGGATTCGGTGAAAATTTGTTGCGTATAAATCTATCATTTTGTTTAATGCTCAACAACATTATCTATGTGATTATTGGTTTCCATAGGGAAAAAACAATTTGGAACCATCAGATATTAGTCAACTTGTAAGTCATTCAACATAGTATCAAAACTGTATTTTTCTAATGTTTGATATTTCTTTGCTATTCATGAAGTTTTTCTCGGGAAAAGGAATCAATTCTCCCCCCTCCTCCTCCCAAATAAGTATCTTAAAGTGACACTCCATGGTTAGCACTCGAGTATACCGTGATCTGTTACACAATATAATATTATGGCAGGTCCATTATGATCGATTGCTCTGTCGGAAGTGCGCGATGTCAACGCTTCGCTTGCGTTCTTGAAGATTCTATCGATTATTTTGCTAATTTATTTCGAACAGTAACGACAGATGTTAAAATTAAAATGGAAATTTTACAAAAATTATAAATTTTAGGAAATTATATCTCATATATACAATTTTGGATGTCCATCATTGTCTTTATAGATAAAATTTCGTAATCGTAAAATTGTTATATATAGTATTAGTAATACGCAATAGTCGAATATAATAGTATTTTACCAAGTGCTATGTGTGAATGGCATATTCCTTGTGCAATATATGCAACATCCTTCAATGTGCATATTCCTCATTTACTTACAAGTGATATAGTAAAAAGTCAAGCTGCAGCAGTGCATTCAATACTTTTTTTGACGTTAAAAGGAAAAACTGAGAACTTTACAAATTATGGTTATCATTTAAATGTGATTATTTTATTGCTGTAAATATAATCAGGTGGATTAAATAAATAAATTAAAGATTATATAAATATTGTTGAGTATGACAATATAAATAATTTCGTTTTATTTGTTATTATGTCATTCATCCAAGAGCCATTAACAGATTAAATATTTTGTCATCGTTTTGTTTCTGATACCTTAATCGGCTTTAGTTCCGCTGTTAAAATGATTATCTTATTTTATAGTTTAAAATAACTTAAATAACTGATATTTTAAACTATAAAGCTTAAATAACTGATACATAATATAAGAACTTGAAACGTGTCGTCTTGTCCGATAACGTATCGATTGACCTCGTCGCATTGGTCTTTTCTTAACTTTTCCCATATTTACAAAAATATAAGTATGGGAAAAATTTTACTTACTATTACATTACTTGTAAATAGATAACTAGTATGCACCATGCCACCTATTTCACTCATATCACTTGGTAAAATATTATACTTTTATAATCGACTACTGCGCATTACTAATACTACATGTAACCATTTTACGATTAAAATTTTAATAAATAAATTTTATAAAATTTAAACTACAATTACCCTTGTACTGTATAGTTATATAACATTTTTTTATATAAACATTAATGCTATTTTGGACAATATTTATGTGCTATAAAAGTTCTGTGTAAAATTCAAAGATACATTTGTACGCAGAAGTGCCGAAATGTGTTAGTATTTTCAAAAACGAACCTTTACATAAAATATTGTGTTTTCATATTATGCTATGTAACTGAACTATTATATTGTTACTGCAGTGTTATTATAACTATACGTATAACCTATACATTTTTATTAATAATTATTAATTTCTTTTCTTGGTCATTGAATCATGTTGACGGCTTATTATCAAGTATAATTTATTTATTACATAAAAATAAGATTTTTCATTTCTATAAAAAGTAAAACACTTTTTTGATACAACACAAAACCAAACATGATATTCGTATTGATTTTTTAAGTAAAATAATAATTACAGTACGATATTTTTGAATTCATATAATTGTATTCCTTTTATACAAATATGTTTGCTAAAAGTTTAAAAAAATTATACATTAATGTGTACAATTATAAATTTATTGTTATTACAATCCAATACAATTAGATGAATATAATACAATAATTTTTAACTACTATGAGCAACATGAAGTATACAATATTGATAATAGACAAATAGGGTGTAATTTTTTTTCAAACTTATCTACCTTAACCTACATTAACAAAATAAACAAAAATCATTAAAAATCAATGAATAAAAGAAACTGATTTGTGTAATGATCGCCATGCTAAATGGAGCGCAATATGATAATTATCTGTACTATGATTTTTTTTAAGAGCCAGCTGCGACGTAAATGGATTATTATACCTACCAACTAAAAAACGCTTTGTCATTCTTATTATTTTAGTCGAGGCTGACGAAGTCTCATTTTAACTTTTTAAATGACTATGATAAATATCCATTCATTATTGATAATAATAATAATATAAATGTTACATCATTATTGTTTAGTCGATTTCTTTCTGGATAACGGAATATTTTTACCCAAATGCTATAAGACTATAAGTTTTTATACTTTGCTGCACTTAAATACATGTTCATATTGTATGATTAAAATAGAAAAAATATTGTAATAAGTAATTTATTCGATGAAATCTAATTTGGAAACATGTAAGTAATATATTTTGATTAAACCATTCCAGATTAATATTTCAAAAATTAATAATTTTTGTTTTGAGTCAAGCATAAATAGTGTACATTTTATATTATTTATAATTGCATATTATTTTTATTTCAGTATTTATAAATATGTATAGTTATTGTATTGTGTTATCATTGTAATCGTTTCAACCATAAAACGAATAACATTTCGTAATGAAAATATTGAATTAATTTCTATTATATCATGAAAAAACATTTTAATCGATTTATTACGTATCATCAAACTAAATTGAAAATAATTTATAAAGTGTTAATTACTATCATAATATTTTATACGAAATAATAATTAAATTTTTATATTAGCCAACAACAGGTTAATAAACTAAAACGTGTTGATTACTATGTTTAACCTGTTGCATTTGCAATATATATATACACATGCTCGTATCGTTGAAGTTATTTTTTATCTTATTATTATCATATTAGTTCTGCAGTATAATATCTATATGTCTAATTGTGGTAATTAAGTATTATATTTTTTAAAAGTTTCAAAAGTTTAAACCATGTAACGATAGAAAGATGTTACTATATTAATGTTATATTAATGTTCATACTTAATTTTAATTTTTCTTATTAATATATCATATTCGTTTATTATTATTTTTATAGTTTATAATTATTAATATTCTGAAAATGCCGCGAACCTAGATACAAATATTGTTCACATTTTCAATGACGTTTACTTCAACCAACTAATTTTATTTCATTATAATATTAAAATATTATTGAATTTTTCTTGCTTCTCGATGAACTAAATATTTGAACCAAATAATTACGTTAATAGAAGTGTAATCAAATTCACCAAGGTGATGAGTTAAATTACCAAAACAAATTAAGATCGTACATCTTACTTACCTACCTATTCGTTTTGACTGTGACAATTAAGTTGTCGAATCATTACATTCTCTTCAGAAATTTTCTAATGTCTTATTTAGGTTAATATCTCATCGATCACACCTTGAATTGCAACTCATAATGCTAACCACCATACAGAATGTGTAATAATAAAATTGTACAAACCATATGCAACATATTGCAGCTGTAAGCAATAATTACAAAGTATAAATCAAACAATATATTTATCAGATTGAACATTTACATATTTTGTCAGTAAATCCAAGTTATATATAGTTATTATATAGTTATAAGTATTTTATATTTAACTTATTTAAACACTAACTTAGGCCGAAAAAATTAGCCAATTCGTATCTAGAAGTAAGGATATTTTGTATTGGATGTTAGATAACCTATCCCATAAAAATAATAAATTAGCAAAAACAACCTAATAGGGTCTATATAAAATATGGTTGTTTAATTTTTACTAGGCTATAAATCACACTATCACTGATCGTTTTGAGATTTTGTGTGGATTGTTGAAATAGACGATTATATTTACCACCCGAGAACGCGTTTGTATGACAGCTTTTACTTTCATAACACTGTTGACTTCAAATTATTTTTATTTGATAAATTATTTTAACAAGGTAAAATTACTGGGAGATTTTAATGAATGAACTGAGTAGGTACTTAAAATCAAATGTCCATTGGAGTGTACTATTGTTATAGTAATACAAAATTGGATACATTGTAATTTTAGATTATGCAATTTGATAACCGTTTAAGCGCAATGCACCAAAATTGTGGATACACTAATAGAGCGAACGGAATTTCGTTGAATCTGATTGATGATTTAGATTATTAGCGCAGCAAAATATTAACAAAAAGCCAGAAATAACCGCTGTGACACAATCGGTAGGATGGATGGGAAAGTTATTGGGTTGGTTGCGATGTGTGTCGCGCTGCGGTACATATCCTGTTAGGTAGATTAGGGTAATTCACAATAAAAATGTTGAATTTGTCGATATTTTTTAATTTAATTTTTTTAGATTCTGAACGGAGTGATGAAATCTATTGGTTTTACAATGATGTGTGTTTTTTTTTATTTTTATTTTTTTATTTTTGTGTCTGACGACACCTTTTTTGGCAAAATTTCTACTGAACTTAGAGAAAAAAATGTTATGATTGTTTGAAATTTAAATATTTACGAAATTGCATAAAATAGCGATTTATTCTCAAACGATTTTAAATATTTGTTATAATTTAAAAAATATAAGTCGCAGATTTTTTAAATTTCTACCAGCTGTTGGGATTGGTATTTCCTTTATGTCATATTTTTTTCAAAACTTATAGGCATTTAAAATATTCGATTTTTTTACATTTTATTTTTATAATCGGTGATAAAAAAAATTTGGCTCGTACAAAATACTTGAAAATTTAATAGAAGATTCCACAGAAGTAGTTCTTATTGTCTTTCAAAAATTATGAAAATCCATAGGCACAATTTTTTTTTATAAGCGTTTGAACAGCGAATATTGACATAAAATTACATGTAAAATATAATATAATGTATAATATTCTAGACTGATAAACTATGTTGCTGTATGCAACTGCCAACCCATCCTTATTGAAAAATATATTTATCGTTTCAAAATAAAATATAGTTTTTACAATATTTATAAATAACAATGTATTATATCCTAGACAAACATATTAACTCCGTTCAGAATCGTTATTCGTATACAATGATATCTATCATTGCATTCAAATTTAACAAATCTATTGTAATAATGACCTATCCTATAAACGAGTTGCACTCCACCCCCAACTGTACAGCAGAGCGAGGCCCATCCGGTTCTTTTTTTTTAATTAGTTATGTGCCGATATCGTAGACTTCAGAATATAATTGCATATTTTCCACAAGTTGGTAAACTATTATCAAACTATATGTATTGGGCATCGGACAAAACATTTGCATGATTTTATTTTAGTGGTGTAACATCATCTTCTTGGAACAATAACTTATATTTCGTTATAGTATTGGTGTAAGGATTCGAATGTCAAACCGTTTGGTGATGATGGTTTACAACAATTATAAATCACAATATTATGATTTGTGACGAATTGAAAAGAAGCCAAATCACGTTCGTAAACAAGAACAGTTTGTACAAGCTAGTCGGCTTCGTAATTAACGTAGATGAGCGTCAATTTCGTATACAAATAGTAAACATATTTGCTGTTCGCTAATTTACTACTGTTCTCACAATGCCTGTAAACAAATTATTATTTATTATTTTTTTCTTATTTACACAATAGTTACGCCGCGGATGATGAATATTATTACATTCTTAATAATGTGCATAACTATTATGCAACACTATAGCAATGTGTATAATTCGTACGTACCTATGTATATTATGATAAGATAAGAGTCGTAGGCTGCAAGTTTACTGAATACCTACCAATCGTTTTATACCGTTTTAAATTAAAAACATAAAAGTATAGGTGATTATTATTGATTGGAATTAAAAATGCATAGTAATTGTTAACTAGAATTGAAACTGCATAGTTATTATTAATTAAGTAAAGTTTTCGTGAAAAATGTACAGATTTGAACAAGTTTGTAAGAATATGATACTAGGTATAGTGGACCTACATAATATGTAAATTGTGTTCGTTGCTCAATGATTATGCTGAAAAATAATCAAGGCACTTACATATATTTATTTCTGAACAATTAATTTATCTACTCCCATTAAAAAATTGTATTAACATAAGATGTTTAACAATCTTATTTTTAATTTTTCTTCAATTTGAATAAAAATTAATTTTCAAAACTGTAAATGTAAACATCAATCGAATAATTAGGGAAATGTCAAAAAGTTAATGTAATTTATTTCTCTTTAAATATTTTTTATTATATGATATTGAATTGTCTTAAGAATTAAACTACACGTATTTAGCTCTGTGTGATCATAAATAGAACATGGATTTACGTCTCGTATTTATACTCGTTGAAATGTGTGAAATAATAAATTTCCATCTTCCACAAGAAGTGTTTTTTTTACATAGTATTCAATAAATAGCAATGTATTGTTTTCAAACTCATTTATAATTTATTGAGAATACTTAATACCTATTGATTTTTTTTCAAAAATACACTATATGACTATGCAATATGCACTATTATACTTATGATTCGATGTCGATTAAGTTTAGTGAATATTTCTATACTTTATACTATCTTAATTCAGTGCGATTTGACTTCAGCAGGATTTTATTATAATCTGAAAACGTATCTCATCTCGCTTTACATTTTAATATTATGACAATATATAGTACAGGATATTTATAGTTCATTTGACTTTAGACAAACGCCTTTCTTATGATAATGATTTATTATCCACATTTTGCACATTCGTTTGTCAGCTAACATCAAATACTTAACTTTGAAAGCAATAAAAATTGTAACTTAATTCTGTGTAACTACATATTAAAGTGTACAATATAATTTATCTGTGATGGATGTAATTAGTGTAGAGTTAAAAAAAATTAAGCATAATAATTCTTTAATATTTGATTTAGAATTTGAAATTTGATATTAGGATTAAGATATATTGGGAACTTCTAACCCCACTGTATTGTGACTACGGAGCTGTAACACAGTGTTCAGATAACGGGATAATAGCCAAATATTGCGGCTTATGTCCGTAGTATCAATGTTATCTATTGTGCTAGAAATCCTTAACATATTTTACTGACGTAATATTTCGAATTCCAATCATTTTAATAGTTGGGCTATGAAGACTTCTTGGTATTTATTTTTTTAATTTTTTTTGGTGAAAACTAATAAGTCTTTTATTTTTGATGTTTATCGTATAATATACTATTGAGTATCCATCAAGTTCAGATTTTATTTTTGTTCAGTCAATCAATACGCTCATGGAAATCGATAATTTTTAACGATCTCAGTGTGCGCCAAAAAATGAGACTAAATGGTAGTAAATTTAAACAATTTAATACGTTATGTACCTAGAGTCACACGTAAATACATATGTGGTGATTTTTAGTCCTTATTGGTATAATGATAGAAATATGCGGTTTGAATGATTTAAAATCGCTTATCTTTCATGACAAAATGCGTTTATAATATCATGAGACGATAATTTATGTACTTCGAAATAAAGTGTAAAATAAATCTTTTCTACTATTTTACATAAACGATACTTACATAACATAATTTATTCTACCTGTATAGCTAACACTCATCAAGGTAATACAAAATAAATCGAAAAAATCAGATTATGTAAGCTCAGGTGCGGTACAGATACTTAAATAAAATGAGTATTACGTGCATAACGGTCGTATACTGTGGAAAAAAAAAACAATGAAATAAATTAATAAATTATATTAAACGAATTGCAATCAATACCGGTACAATAAACCTTAAACGTGTCGTTTGTTATTATAAATAATGTATCATGTCTGTGAGAAAATCGTAGTGTCATAAGTTGTATTCGTTCGTTTAAACGTTTCGAACATTTAATCCGTAACGAACAAACGTATTTCGTGTTGCATTATCGGTACACGGACGCCGACGAACACACGGTCACTGGAAAACGCGTGTAACGTTTGCGAGCGCCACCACGAACGGTCGACTCCGATAAGATGTTGGTAATCGGTGGCGGGATATTAGCATAACAATGATCGGCGACGACGAACGCCGTTGCGTTAGTGCAATAGTAACGCCATGGAGTAATCAGTGCACACCGGTGAGTAATGGCACGACAATACAGAAAACATTGTACGGCGGGCCCGCAGTATATCGCGTTCCGTATGCGCGTATACATTACACACGTGCACGATAATTTAGTATCGAATAATAATAATAATAATAATGACGATGACTAACGAACATGTGAGAAACAATAATAGCGATGGCGTCACCGTGGAAACGTTATTTATTGTTGTACGCCGTCGTATCGCACGAGTTTAGCTGTTGCGTTATTACGTTGACGATAATGTAACGGTCCTGAAATCGAGCGGATCCGTACGTACGACCCCAAGTGCATGCATGTGGAAGGGAGGGGGACGTTGAAAATACTTGCTGTGCCGATGCGACAGCGTATCGTTGTACACCTGTCCGCGTAACACTGCGTACGGGTAACACGGATATCTGGTGTACGCGAACAACAGTAATGTATAGCGTGTGCAGAGGAGTCATTAAAGCGTTCGGCGCGAAACGAACGGCCGCGGAGAAAACGCACAGAACTGAACGGGGAGGGGGGAGGGGGGGACAAAAAACCGTTTAGCGCACAGTTGGAGTAGTAGTGTGCCGGATCGATTTTCGACAATCCTATTTTCACCAGTTTCCGCTCCAAAGAACCGCCACTGCTGCAGCAAACGGTAAAACGATTCTGTACAACACGATCTGAACCGGCGATGGCCGCCGCCACGAGTATTATAATAAATGTGACTTACCGTTTGCTGTGTTTCGCTTCTTTTTTCTTTTCTTTTTTCTCGTTTTTTTTCCACACCTACTCCTCCGTCGTTCTGACCATTAACGGCAGGCGAACCGTTTGATCGTTGCGTTTTTCTCGTTTCCAACGCATTCGTCGCGTAAACGATTTGTCATCGTGAACAGGAACTGTTTTCTCGAAAAAGGGATTCTACAATGAAGATGCACGCCCATTCATTTATAAATACGTATGCGTACAACGCGCCTACGCGAAAAACGTTGTCTTGTTAATCGATGAACCATATACTATATAATGTATCGCAACGACACGTATATACGTGTATATACATATATATATGCTTAAAGTCCGTTGGATATCGAAAGTAAAAATACATTTCTCACACTTCGGATGACGAACGATTCTATTTCCTCTTCGGATGGTACCTAGCAGATGAATATCTCGAATCGACTACAATTTCACCGACAACTGCATTCACCTATCTTGTTCGGAGCTATGTAATAATTTCATAACGTTCGTTATACTCATACGTAAGATTACAATCAAATAATGACAGTTGTACTTAATGAGTGCATTTAACGTTCTTAAAATATATAATCACATATACATGTCACGCCGAAACTAACATCGCTATTGCCGAATTCATGTATTCGTCAACTAAAAGGACATGAAACCGCAAATTGCATGAAATGCATGCAAAACTCTGCCTCATTCGTGAAATCGCCAATTAAATTTAGTCAATTTCATGAAATCGGTAATCGCATTTTAAGTTAGCTTATGTATGTATTCGACAGCAATGTGGTTGATTTCATAAAATAAGCAATTTCACGAAATCAGCGTAACATTTACATGAAAAACCTTAGTCGGTATAAAATTATTATAATTTTTATTATTATTACTTCTATAACGATATTTTAATTTATATAATTGATAATAATATTATTATAAACATCGATTATATAATGTTATAAAAGTATTAAGCTTATTTCTTATATTGCCCAATTATTTGTATACAAATATTTGTACTGTTTTTATGGATTGTTTTAAATTGAGGTAAATAATTATACTTGCATATTTATTTATATTTTACTTTGTTTTTCTTCAAACGTAAATCGTCAGGTTTTAATATGATTTTACTTTAAAATTATTCACCAAATAAATTTGTATTTAATTGATTTCAGATAACTTTAATATTTACAAAATTCAAGGGTAGATTATTATTTTTATACAATAGTTACATATATAAAGTAATTTTTTATCAATAAGTGTAACTAACTGAATTGTGGAAAATCAAAAAACTTTAAAATGTGGATCAACTATTTAAAAGTTCTACAAGGTGTATCAAAATGAAATAAAATTCAACTTTTAGAAAGTATAAAAAGTTTTTCTAACTAAATAAAATGTTTTATGCAAATGTTTGTAAATAATATTTTTTTGCTTGCAATTACTAGAGTGGTTTGAATTTTTTTTTTTTTTTAGTTTGACGTGTTCAAGGGAAGTTTACCACATCCCGAAAGGCTAAATTTCGATGTTTCTACCACTACACCTTGTTGTTGGAAAGTATAAGATGGAAAGGAAAGGAGAGAAGAAAACGAAGAGAAAATAAAACCCAGAAGAGAAGATAAAGGTAGAAATAGAGCCAATAACAACCATCAACGTAGTACTATGGCTGTCGTCACTCTATCATCAGGGAGTGATAGAATAACGTTGAAGAAGAAGAAGAAGGCAAAAAGTAAATCACTGAGGAACCAACCCGTCCAACAACGAGGAGGAAGAAAGTCGCCGATTACCCACAAGGAGTCATTATTGCCAAATCCGATGATAACTTCTACGTCGACAAGCAAAATTATGGCCTTGCCCTTGCGGGAATTGGAGTGAATATCAAAGAAATGGTTTGAACCAAAATCAATGACATAATCGAGATATCTTTCTCTGAGTCAGCCAAACACATCATGCAGCCAATGCAGAAAAGAAGAAAAGTGGCAAAGGTCTCAGCCAAGATGTAACTGTTCGTGAGTCTTCCAAAAATATGTTCATCAAAATCCTAGGAGTTAGTGAAGAGGACGATGAACAGAATGTCATCAGAAGCATCCTCCGTGTCGATTAAGAATATCAAGCCGAGAAAATCTCAGTTTTAAGAATACCTCCTTCATACGTACGTAATCTCAGAACTGTGGCCTCTCTCCTCGGTTCTGTGGCCACTAAAGCGATTCGTGGAAATCGAATACTATTCGGATTAGTTTCCTGTCAAGTCCAGCACAAGAAAAGTACTGCGAATAAGTGTTGTTGGTGCCGCGGCTACGGACATAAAGCAACTGCCTATAAAGGTGAAGATAAAAGTGGATAGTACATGACATAAGGAGGTGCAGGACACGTGGCAAAGGAATGCAGAAAGCCACTCAGAGCGTCCTATGTCAAGAAATAACGAGGCAACACTACTCAAGTAACGGTTCATGTGAGACATACAGGATCACCGAAGCAAAGAAACCCTAAAACTAGTTAAGATTAGACTGTAGAGCAAAGGTCAAAGTAGGAGTTAGAAGCCCTATCAGTGTGTATTAGTTTTTGTAAATTGTTTAACTGTCGTTTTACTAATAAACTATGGTAGATGGAGGTGAAGTAATGCCCTGTTAGCGTGAATTACATTTTAAAATGTATACGTGAACACAGAGTCTATAAACAGATGAATGAAAAATTTGTATTCAAAATATTTAATACACGTGAATTTAATATACGTGTTTACGTGTTTTAGTATATTCACGTAGTCGCGTATTCATGAATTCACGAATATTTGTTACCGTTAAGTAACCGTTATATAGTACTGCAGTATGAATGTAAATAGGTCAATGTCGTATATACCCTAAGGGAATGTAGGGCATGAGCTCAGAGCCCTCGAAGTAATGAACCCCTCGACCGATGAAGGCCCCGAAAAATATAATGTACGTCTTCATATCGTAAAATATTGCAACATATTTCAACGAAATTTTTGACTGTCCGGCTTAAATAATTATTTATAATTTAAAAATATTAAATTTAACCATCTATGCTATATTTTTTCTATTTTTAGTTTGTTTGAAATTCATAGTTATAAATGTATCAAATACTTAGGTAAATTAAATTTAACGCGTAACTGTATTTTTTGTCATTTAACTTTTACATTTAAAGTTTAACAACATTATGAATGTAAAGAAAATACTAACATTAAAATACGTAAATACATGAATATACATTGTCATAAATACACATGGTCATACATTTTTGAAGTTTACGGTTTTATATTTCCGAATGTTAATTTCACGTTAATACGTGAAAGCGTGTACACGTGCAATAAGAAGTTCTAATATGAAATAATATGATTTGTTGTAAGATATTTCACTGATTTTACTAAATTTTAATTTATATATTTTTGAGTTCATTGTTCCACGTGATTTTTAAATGTTAATTATTTTATATTAATTTTCCACGGTTAGAGTAAAGCGTATTGTTGTACTCTTGAACACAGTTATGATTTTTCAGTAACGCATCACTGCCTTACTTATTTCCTGTTCAACCTCGATTTCATCTTCTTCCTGTTTCCATCACAAAGCAGTATTTATGATCTTATTATAGGTAGTTAAAATATTTATGCAATTTTGTTTGAGAGATCATATCGACTCGTTGTCTGATTATACAGATTATATATTATTTA
Organism: Sipha maydis; assembly: GCA_034509805.1. Taxonomy (NCBI): domain Eukaryota; kingdom Metazoa; phylum Arthropoda; class Insecta; order Hemiptera; family Aphididae; genus Sipha; species Sipha maydis. The sequence continues at coordinate 41,799 of JASXSY010000199.1, read as the reverse complement.
GAATTACTTCATCAATCATGTGTCAATTATATAATTAGATTACACAAACATTCCATTTTTGTACAATACCTTATATGATTATTCTATATCTTCGAGTAAAATATATTATGTATTATATATTAGTGTCTTAAATTAAAAATTATCTTCAACGATGATTGAACAGTTTTAAATAAATTGTGTTTCAAACATTATCTTATCCAAGGCAGTTAAATGAGTTTTACCTCATTAAAATCAACTAATTATTTTATACATATATATATATATATATATATATATATATATGAAATATTACATGTATAAAAAAAATATGTGTGTTTAGAATGTTAAATTTGATAAAAATAATTGACATTTATATTTTCTTCTCTTTTGAATAAAGTGTATTTTTTAATATTTTTAATAAACATATAGTTTATACATAAGTTAAGGTTTCATGCTATATTTTTTCTGTTTTATTATAATAAAAAAATAAAATAAATATAAAAACTATTAGCTATTAGGTCCCATCACGTGTAGTATATATTGTAAAGAATAAAATGCAGAATTGTCACATACACCCATACGTACAAGTAAAAATACATGACGTATGTCTAACAAATCAAAAATTGTTCGTCAGCATTTATAATGACCACCTACAAACGTTTTATTACATTTGGTGATCACAGGTTGTTCGAATTTTATAAGAAATATATTATATGATATGTTTTATTCGTTTTCGAACCACGCGCGTGGAAAGCGTATCATATATTAAACAATTATTACAAAGATAACGTTTTGATCTAACAGGTATAATACGAGTATATATGTGTACATTACGTTAATGCTGTTTGTTTTTGAGAAAATCAACGTTATATTGTTTTAAATACTTGTCTTTCGTAAATAATTTAGTACAAAGTTAATTATGTGTATTTAATCATACGAAATATACAAATCTAATTTCCCACGAGGATTTGAAGTAACAGCAGTAGTCTCCCACTAATTTTACGCCTATAATCAGTGCCTGACTCCCCATTGTCTGTAACGCTCGTAAATTCAAAAAAAATATTTTTAGTGCAATGCTTAGCTTAATGGAATGTGTGTCTTTCATTTATTTCACCTTATCGTTTATAGCATTTATATAAACAAAAAAAAATGAGAAAATTTAAGTTGGGTCCCGATATATTCGATTGCTCAAAATAAATATGAGTTTGGTCTGCGGTGTTAATTAATAATACTAAAATCGAATTCACGGTAACATTTGATAATATTCGAATTGGACCCACGGTGATATTTTATCTTAATTATCCAACTCAAATTGTTCCATAACAATATATCCGGACAGTTGTAACCGGATACCATATAGTAACTTGCTAATAGGCACGGCGGAGTACGATTGCGCGCGTTTTACCTTTTTAGGTATACGATTGCGCGCAGTACCAGAATAACAAAAGACAACATTTTAATTACTCAAAGGCGTACGATTGCGCGTGAAATTGGGTGCGACGTTGCCAAATGTATTACGTAAATAATAAAAATACAAAAAGTTAATAATATTAAAAAAATTTTAAACTCCCGATACCTATTTCTAATTATGGCCAAATACTTTAGTAAATTTTCTGATGTTTTATTGTTTGCATAATGTTTGTGTTCATTTTTCAAATTTTCAATTTTCGCATTGTTTTTCGTATATACTGATTAAATACATCCATACATTAATATATGTATTTTTAAATTTATCATTTAAAAAAAAATACATCAAAGGTACGTAAATGCCATTTTTATAACTATGAATGGTGTATAATTGCAAAAAAAAAATTGGAGCATATTCGAATGTTTCGTCTGTAAATACATTGGTACAACTGGTCAGACATTGAAGATTTTCTTCAGTGGTTAAACAAATAAAAGTAGAATCTTCGAGTAAATGTACAAACTTTTCCCCTCTAAACATTAAAAAATCTGCATCTCGAAATTAATTTATTTTTGTAATTGCATCTTTAGAAGATGTTGGATAGGGAGGGAGATTTTTTCTTCGTTCAATATACATTGCCTTTCTAACCGATTTTAAATCTTTATGATCTAATTCAGTACTTACGCTATTCATAAGTTAATTTCTAATTAACTTTATTGGCCGGCTAGATATATTACTTGTAGCTTTTCGCTTGCAACTTTCTCTCAATACTTGTCGATCAATTTTTTGTATCGGATCAACAGGATGGTTATGTTCACTAGCATTTTCTATAATTAAATCATCAATCGTCATCAACACTGTGGATGTACACTGTTTTTTACAGCACCTCCATCTTACATATCCATCAGCCCGCTGCCTGATACACCTAAATTTGTGCCCATTGACTAGCAACAAATCATTTCCCCTTTCCGATGTAATACGTCGAATTTCGTTTTCCATTTTTAAAAAATCAACACAAAATTTTAGACTGTGACACAATTCAAACACCGAACACAACTGATAGTTAATTGATATAGTCACATCATGCACGATTATAGGTATATTCGTACATGTATGGACATTTACAATAAAATATTTCATTCTTAGTGATGGGAAGTTTGTCTGATATCGGCAAAAATAAGTAATAAATAATCTACTATAATCTACTATGGTATCGTACGAATTTACCATGGACCTATATATTTGGCAACGTTGCTTAAAAGTTAAAATAATATAGCGCGCGCAATCGTACGCTTAAAAAGGTACCGCTGATAAGGACCGCGCGCAATCGTATCGCGCCCAATAGGCAGTACCCTGGCACGTGTTAAATCTAGAAGTGTATTAAAGTGTTTATGTTGTTTATATTAAAGTGTCCGTTTAATAAAATATAAAATAAAATAATTATAGTGGTTTGTAATGTTTTAGTATTATTTATAATGTTAATACGAGTACTATATAAAAATTCGTATTGTAAAATCGTATTCTTAAAAATTGAAATATGGAATCTAAATCGGTGTAAGTAATTTTTTAAAAAATCGTCCTCTTTAGATATAATAGAGAAATGTAAATGTGAACATAACAACGAAAAATATAATACCAAGGTTCGGGTTAGGCAAATTTTTAGTGACTCGGTTAAAAGAAAAGCACAAAAATCTTTTTCTACGTGACCTTTGAAACTCATTAAATCATAGTTGAAAATTGTGATATACTTACAATATAAACGAATGATTTTAAATGAATTATTAATATCATCCATAATACTCGTAATGTACTGTATCCAAAATTACCTAAAAGCACATAGGAAACACATAATTCTGTAGCACAATGAGCAAAACTACCAACAGAGATGAATAATTATTACTCTATAATAATTTTGTAGATAATATCATACATTTTTTTACTAATATGAACTTGAATGCTTAGCGAGGTGTATATACATGGAGTGCACGTTTATAAGTTGTCCGAAATACTTTTTACCATTACTCACTATTCATATTTCGTAATATATTGTATGTACCATTTTTTTTTTTTTTTTATTACCCAACAAAACAGTTGAAACGTGCACTAAAGCTTCCCAGTATATTATAAGTTAGTGCACTTTTCTTCAACTGAATTTGAGGTAGAAATTCACACGTTCGTCAAGTGCGTTTGGTGAAATGCTATTATTAAGAATTACTGACTTCACTTAACGCAAAATTGGTGACAAACCATTAAACAGCTATAAAAGGCGTATAATAGTTACGATAATTATGTGATTATTTTAAGTATGTTTTTAGTTAACCATTTTTGAAATCAGAAGATGTATTTGATTGTTTTATTGATGGTTTATAATCATAAATTCAACTGTCAATACATTTTGTGATTATCTCTTAGAAACATATTTAACAAGATGTATTATTTCCCTCTAATATTTGGGCCAAGTTTGTAGCGATAACAAATTGTATAACAAATAGTTGTGAAAGATTTCATACAAAATTAAATGCTAGTTTTGGTACAGCGCACCCCAAAATGTTTGCATAATTAGAAAATTTACTTGGAATTGAAAATGAAATTTACATCTTACTTTAGAGCGCCATAACACAGCTGAGCGAAAATCAGCAGAAAAGGAATAATTTTTAAGAGAAAAGATGGTTTAGATAGAGAACCGACCAAGTAACTTTTGTGAAAGATGCGTGTTGTAAGTTTCTTCTCCGATTTAATTTACATTATAAATAAACAACTTACGATAAAAAGAAAAAAAAACATTTTAAACTAAAATTAAGCTGATTCAATAATAATTTCATAAATAAAATTGAAAAAAATATGTTAATCGAATAATAATTTTAACATTTTAATAATTTTTACAACAGATCTTATTGTTACCTTTATGTAACAAAACACAATAACTTTTTGAAAACTTTCTAAACAGACTCCTCGCTATAAGGCTGAACCTTACTCACGTACTCGATAAAATATGTTTGAACCCAACTCATGTACTCGATAAAATATATCCGGATCCAATATATGCTATTTTTGAAATTTGAGACTCAACTAAAAGTTATCCAAAAATATTGTAGCAATTTACCACTTTATATCATGATGGATCTGTAAAAATAAATAATAATACAATAGTTAAAAAATCATAATACAGGTGATTAAAATACTTAATCAGTGGTTATATCTATGTAATATAATAAAATTACTATATGTAAATTTATTAAAAAAAAGGATTTTAGGGACACGTAAGGAACTCATCAACTAATGAAATTTGAAGATATTTTATTATATTTATAATATGAGACATATTGTACAAATAAAATAAAATTGTATTGTTATAAACACATCGGTTTGATGGAAAACCATTTTATGTAATAGTAAATTATCATAAATCTTCAATTTAAAAATCATGGCGATCTTTGGTCTGGCAATAAAAGTTATGCAGTTGGGTTCACTACTCGAACACGTAGGATGTTTTGTTATTAGAAAATATGAACATTTTAACGGTTGTAGCCATAATTATAACTGAAAATATTGAACGTCTATGACGTTGAAATTCAAACCGGTAAACGAATCCGGTAAAAATAATTGAATTCAAAAGGTATTTCGAACTAAATACAAACTCATCTGCAGTGCGCTTGATTATATGTTGATAGCATTTAAAAATCAGTCACTGAGATATATATATATATATATATATATATACATATAATTATATCATATATCTATGTATTATGTAGATTTACATTTTCTTTCATGCCGTCGCATTTCACTCGTATACTAAATTATTGATGGCGACGAAAGTTTCTGAATGACTGATAGACACGCGGTACACGTTATTACACTATTTACAATTCAAATAATAATAATAACATTAAAACGTTTGAAAATCTCAGTGGCGCCATCAGCAGCTATATTCGCAATATAATTAGCGACGGCTGAAGAGATTATAAATAGCTTTCAGTGCGAATGCTACGGAAGCCGAGACCACCAAAGCGGCAACGTAAATTTCTCCAGACATCCTTTCCCGTCCCACGAGGTGGAAGCTCGGAACAGATTTAGCCGCGCGTTCATTGCGTTTATGCGTGTAACGTGTTATTTGTTATTGTACGCCCGGCATGCGCAGAATACAGCTTAGGGTTCCAAATACGCACATGTATGCTACAATATTACCACACTACCAACGTGTTTGCAACGTTCGTAACGATAGTTTAATCATGTAGCGTTATACGGTTATACGGTTATACGGTTGAAGCGTTGACGCCCCGTGGGCTCGATCGATGATGACCTTTTTTGATTTTTTCTTTTAGCTTTCGCGTGCCTTTCTTGAACACCAACCAGTGCTTTTGCATAGTTTCCGACGTTTGACGACCGTTTTGACGTGTTAAAATAGGCACATGGGAAAAAAAGATTTTAACATTTACAATGGAAACCGGGTTTCCCGGTAATCGCATACCATCTGCATAGAATTTGTTGCACGAGTAGTAGTAGCTCGTAGTAGCTCTATCGGTAGATTGATACGCATGTGAATCAGTATGGAAAAAATTTAGAAATAAAATCTGTTCACGCCACAATGGACTATAATAGCTGTTAGAGAATAGTGTGTAGTAGATATATCGCGTGCCGAAAAGCTTCAAAGCGTTTACAAAAAAAAAAAATTGGACGTCGTGGGAAAATGATTTAAATTGAAGAGTTATTGTTTTCTCGAAGAACAACGAAACTAACTGGATTTCAATGCTGTATATATTGTAAAACGAAACGATGAAATGTTTCTCATCTGTTCAGAGTATAACTGCATACATTTTTCGGCTGTCTGCGTCGTGTTCGTAACATTGATGGATTTAAAATAACCGCACAGATATATTATATTCAGTAATATCATACAACATGAATGTATTAACTTTTAAATGTTTAATCAATCAAAAAAGTTATTGTTTTAAACAATATTCTGTACCAGTCGTACAACCAGTAATAATTTTTTTGGGAGGGGGAGGTTGATACATTTGAAAAAAAAAAAATGAATTAGAAAAGTGTTTGATTGAGAAATTAGATAAAGTTGACTTAACTACAGATTTCCGGAGGGGGGGGGGGCGTCAAATGCCCCACTTTTCTATATAATATTATATTATAGTAAACCAAGATGAATTCAGTGACAAACATTTACAGTCTGAAAGCAAAATACAAATATCAAGCAATATTTCCAAAAATATTAAAAAATCATGACGTTTGTAAAATTTATTTATTTATCATCAAAATTTTAAAAAAAAGGAAACCTAATAAAATAGCCATAGTTTTTAAAAAATAACAAATCAAAAATTTTATGGTTTTGATTTTTTTATTAAAACATTTATACATTTTTTATTAAATAATTAATTAATAATTGTAATCTTTAAAACCACGGGAATTATTATTATTAATTTTTTTTTCAAAGAAACAGAACTTGATAATTTACCTTTATTAACACAAGTTATATAGCAACTAATGAATCCTTGTGGAACGCCTTGAACTGTTACAGTCCTCGTATTGTAGGCTGCAACGGTTCAAGTATCTGATTTCCTCGAAACTAATAATAATATAAATGCTATGTCGTACATGAATATAGTCACCATTAGATTCGGAATTGTCGACGGAACATGGCCTATACATGCATCACAGAAATTAAACGATAAACAATTTCAAAATAAATCGATAAACTAAATAGAGGATTAAAAAATAAGAAACAAATAGATTACATAACACTAATTTACAGTAATTTATAACAATTCACAATGAACTGACAGCGATCGAACAAATGTTTTTAATTGGAAGAGTAATTGGATGATGATATTCTGGTATCATACATACAGGTAAGCAAGTAAGACAACGTTCATTTTTCACAGGACTGAAAACTCTTTTCCGTTTCCGCTCCAAACCGACCCACGATCACACACTGCTATCGTGTACGGGTGGCTCACTCCGAATTCCGCCTTCATGTTTCAAAGCAGCTGAAGAAATAACAAATTGTATACTGTTGTCTCATACCAAAATAGTCCAGGTCGTTTTATCAGAATTTGTTTCGTTTGTACAACCTTGTCGGACTAGAAAAAGTTTATCGTCGGTGGACGGCGTAGGAAAAGCTTCTTTGCCCGTATGAAAGCGCTCGTGTCATCGATGCAATTGCATAATAGTACTATGTGATGGTCCCTGCAGGTAACATTTATGTTTTCAATGGTTTTCGCGTATGGTTGATATACGAGCCATTCTTGTACTTAATAAACGAAACGTATGGTGTGCCGGTAGAGAACGCTAGATACCACAGTGTCTTGCGACAGTAACTGTACGATTACTGTCAGTAAATACTATTGTTCTGGAACTTAATGTAATTTATGATGGATAACACGAAAAACGGTTGATTTAATATTTGTATAAAATATTAGTTCAACAATTTAATACATATAAATATAATGTTAATATTAAAAACAACCTAGTCACAAATTAATGTATTTAGTTTATTTTAGTTGTAATTGTATTTCAATTACTATTGTTACCTTTTAGTAACATATTCAGATACTCTTTGTTCAGTCTGGCATTATTTCTTTTTTATATAAATATATATGTACATATACATTATAGACAATTTAAAATCTATAAAATTTGATCCTCCAATGTTTAACCCATTTTTTAATTTTATTTCCTTGACCATGGACGACTTATGGTTTGCGCAGATGGCGAGAATAACAGTGTCGTCGACGTATGTTGCAATTATTAACTAATTTATTAAGTATTTTATTATTATTATACTAAGCATGGTAAAAGTACGAATAATTTACAGTCTTGAACTATATTATTTTAAAGATTAACTAAATTACTTAAATATACGTATAACACAGATTATTCATTAAAGATACAACAGACATTTTATTTTTTTTTGTTAATACTCATATATAATAATCATAAGGGATCACTACATAAATCAATAATTTTAATTCTGTCGCAAGTTTTCTTACATGTGATTTATAATGTAGGATTATTTACCACGTAGTTTACAGTATTCGAGGTCTCCTCGAAGGTACAACAGAAACTCTAGCTTTAGTAATTGTAAGGTTTATCCATTTCTTTATTATCTGTGCGAAAAAACGATTCTGGCCGCACGTTCATTCGCGATATCATCTCGTCCGTGAACATGTTGATAATATAAGCACACATACAAACATATATTATTGCAAGTCACCAGAATGCACTTAATAACGGGTAACTGAAGATCGTTCGAATACTGATATTAATGTACGCACGTTTCTATAATGCAGTAAGTTCACCGGAGAATATGCACCACTCGTTCTTACCGTATACGTAAATATATTTTTGTTTTCACGTCGCGCGCGCACATATTTTTATTTATTTTTTATTTTTTTAATAACGACTACAACAAGAGTCCATACAAGAAAAAATTTTACGCTCTATCATCGTAAGAATACTTATACCTATAAAATAAAAAAATAACAAAAAATAAAAAACTCAAGTCCACAATATATAGCCCATTATACTCGTAGTTGCTCACTTTTTCGCCACTCGTCGATCCGTGTTGCGGTCGATCGCCGACCGAATTATAACGTAAACGTTTTGGCTGTCGTTATTTTATGGATTACTAATAATAAAATGTATTGCAATGATTATCGACGTTTTATTTTCGTCGAGCCAAAACGGGATATCTCACGGACAACTTGCGCAGCATTACGCTATCTCGGCTATAGTGACAAGAACAAAAACCCACATAGGATCGTGCGCAATGTATTGTTATATAATTGAACGTTTTCTTGACGAGTAACAGTCATTGAGCACATCAGAGTAAAACTCTGAAACATTTGAACAAAAGATTATAACGACCATAACAAGAAACATGTTTATATAAATATATGTATTGATCGGTAGTTTATGAATATTATATATTAGGTATATTATTTATACTAAAAGTTTGAAAATCCCAATAAACATTTGTTCGTCGTTATTACTTTGCCAATCGATTAAAAGATAACAATCATTGAGTATCCGTTCATATAACCAACAGACCGATTTATTCATTTATTTATTTATTTTATTTATGTTTTTCAAATATTATCAAGATGTACCTATACCTGGAAATATCAGCGAGAACATAGCATTTTGGGAAACCAAATCCACAATCATCCACGATGAAAATACGGGACACAAAACAAGTCCTAAAAGTTCAAAATTAGTCAAAATCCGGTGAACTGTTCCAAATAAAATTCGAGCTGATGGTTATATGATAATGAATTATATATTTTGTTTTTTATTTTTATTACAATGCGGTATGTAGGTACCCTATACAGTATAAGGTTGAAAACCATATAAGATATTACTCATAATACGTACAAAAAATTAAACTAATATAGTTAGGTTTTTTTTTAAAAAATATTTTATATAAATAATAAGTTGTTTTTCTACAACAGCGTTTAATTTTTAATTATTTTTAACGGATACGACCCCCTGATAGAGAAATGCTGATATGAAGCTCCCATACACTCGGCGATCTGGTTAGTATAGGAATGCCTATCAAAGTTACTTTCGTTACACTGAATGAAACAATATGTGCGTACATATATATTATATTACATACTTATATTAATATTATATACACACGATGAGGTCAGTAGTTATTCAACGAATCTGGTATGTGTGCGCGATTGTCTTACGATAGGGTATTGCATATATTTCTATCGTTCAATCTATAATCATGACAAAAGTTTCTAAAAAAAATGTACGTATGTACCGTCCTTCACTGATCAAATTCTCTATAAAATATATAATGCGCTTGATGTTTCGATGAATATTTATTTTGTAACTTTCGTTTAACATTGTAAACCTTATTTTATGAGTCGGGAAGAAATTGTTGATAAATTTTCTTAACAGATCACAAATATACATACACATATGTATAATAGATGTAATGTTATTTCTTCGTACCACTTACCTATATGAAATTTTCATTTGTTAGAAATTAGAATACTTGTTGCACTCTTGTATTTAATATTTTATCCGGACAATAAAATAATATAACAGTTTAGTGATTTTATACTGAGTTTTAATATAATAATTATAGTAGTTACCCATTGATAGTATATAGTATATTGAGTATTTATGTTCAAAAGATGACTTACTGTTGTAAGAGAGTTTTTAAATATTAGTGTTATATAAAAGACCAAAACTACTTCAATTTTGATATTTACACAATATTTTGATAAGACTAACAAGTATTTCAATATAGTTAATCAAATGTAACCTTGAAAATAACTACAACTTTTGAGTACCATATGCTTAGAATTATAAAAAAAGTTAAACTGTGAATATCAACGTTTTCCCACTCACATATACTGTGAATACGCTTTACATTAAATGTATTTTTTTTAAATTTCAGGTTCAGTATAACAGCATCAATGTCTTCAACGAGAATTTCTACCGCTCAAGTTTTCAGAGCAAATCTAATACATACTTTTTACATGATTTGCCTTTGATCAATATATTTAGATATATTTAGATCGCGTTGTAATTATTATTAAATCTACACATGTGGACAATAAACTTCAGCGATTCGCTTTTTAAAGCGACTCTGTGATGAATAATATTAAATTGCTATTTAACTTGTTAAGGATTATCGGACTATGTTGTTTTTTTCTTTCACGTATTTCAAAAATTACAAGTGTTATGTTTACAATTTTTTGTCGTTGAGTTTACAATGTACAATCGTTCATTTGTGTGTAGTATAATAATAGGAAAGGTATTTGGCTACATATGAATATATAGGTAAATATCACGCAAAATTATGCTTTATTATAATATTATAATGAATCATAGTTATAAAAGCATTAAATAAAGATCTTCAGCAGAGTGTACAATGAATATAATTAAAATTTAATATTATATAATATAGTATAATATAATATAATATAATTACTAAATGCTTGATGTGCACTTATTGTAATTGATATTTAAGTGTTTGTAGTGTACGATTAATGTTATTATCGGGGTACACGTATGTGGGTTTAAATAATTGAAAAAAAAAAAAAATGGATTATTCACTTTATAAAAAGTATTGCAATAATTATAGAGTCGCCACGTAATCAACACGAATTTCAACAGCGACAAAAAATTTATCAAAAGTGTACTATAATTATATTTTTAATCTTTGTTAAATAACGTACCTAATTGTTATTATGTAAACAATGTGACAAAACAAATTAATCTTAAAGTGATCAAATTGTTGTTTTCTCAGTGTAATATATACGGATAGGGTACAGGTGCTATAAATTTGAGGTCTCGGGTTCGTACATCGGACTGCAATGTATTTTATCAATAGTAATAAGTTATTACTAATGATAAAATAAACTGCACATATATTAAATATTATTAGTAATAAATAGGCAAAATTATATTTATTATCGATAATATTGTTAATAAAATTATGTTTTCTTAGTGTATCGTCAACGTGATAATTAGTCCGAAAATCTATACTTTCGTACATCGCTGTGACGAAAGTGTTTTCGTTTTTTACCTATGTGCATCGTCGATAGCCTTGATGTAATTTAAAATTAATCGAGGTTATTTAATATAAATGATAATTAATTAAGATTTCTAAAAACGACACGTGACAGTAATTGACAGTGATAATTCAACGTTATTAAACCTCAGAGCTGAACAAACGGTTATTATTATAAGTCTATTTATTTTATGCCAGAAAACATGTTACAGAACGCGTAATATAATATTTTACACTCGAAGTGGGCGAATTGTGTACTCTTTGCTCATCGTGTGATTATGTAAACGTTAGTTTTTTTTTATTCAAATCTTTATAGGAACATCACAAGAGTTTTATGTGTCTTCGATCAGCAGTATAATTATATTTTATTAGTTAGATGTAGATTTTAGTCCGATTGGGCTGAAATAAAAAATAATAAAAATCTGTCATTTTTCTCGACAAATCATGACAAAAATTTGAAAACATGTAAAAAAAAAGTCATAACATTCAGGCGGGTCAAGAACTTTGATCTTATTCTCGAGTTTCTAACGTTTTTTTTTTAGCATAATTGTTATTGTATTGTTGTTACCGCATCACTCAGGGTTAATACTATTCGTTTTGATGATGATGAGTGTGATTAATTTGATTTTAATTAAGGCACCACAGAGTCTATAATTTCAACTCAATGTTATTCCACATAGTATTCATCAAAGTTGTTTACTTTCTGATCTCTCGAAACCATCTAAAATCTGAATTATGGTTTTAAAGTTTACCAAAATAGTTCTATATACATCATCGATATTCCTCTGTAATTTTTTCCGTTTATAATAATATGCATATTATTCTTATACAATTATTTGTATATTTCATATATTTCACTACAATGTAGTCTCTCACGTGTTAAAATGGTTCATTACATAAATGTTGGATCATCACATTGGATTGATAAAGAAAAAAAAGGAACAAAAATTTAATCGAGAAAGTTATAATAAATTCTAAAAATGTCGTTTATATTAGCGTGTCGTTTTCCAGATAGCACGCCCTAAAAAAAAAACTGATTTATCTATGTCTTCAAACTTGAAACACGCAACAATACAAATTAACTTTATCTATTATATTTATTCGAATTTTATGTAGTAATTTTACGATGAAAAAAAAAATCATAATTTAACCCTCACTGAATATTTTTTCATAAAGATAATCTGTTATAATTATACTAAGTAATTCAATGTGAGTACGAAACATGTATAGCATAAATTCAAGGTGTTCAATGAAAAATTATTATTCTTTAACTGCTGCAGTTACACAACTATAATCATTCATTTTTTATTTATAATCGTTTTATTTTTAATTTTCAAAAAATCTTCATATCAAGATTCATATCTAAAATGATTATTAAAACATTATGTATTAAATAAAATATTAGATTATGACCATGATAGGAACAACTTGTAGATTATACATTATTTTATATACTAAACATTTCTGTTCATATTTTCCACACTATTATGTTTTCATCGAGTGAGTTTGGTTTGTTTCAGGTAGGGCCGGATTTGGGAGAGGGCTAAGCGGGCTGCAGCCCAACGGCTTCCACAATTTTATGATATTTAAATTAGGATGGGAAAAAAATTATTAAATACATCAATCAATTTTAATACTAACCTTATTTGGACGTTTAAAATTGAATATTTATCTAACTAATAATAGATATATTTTCATTTATTGACAATGTAAGGTGTCTTAAAATCTAGACGAAAATATCGTACGTTTAATTTTAATTATTTAACATTCTTATTTAATTACTTACACGTACACAGTTTAAACAGTTTATAATCTTATACAGCAAATACTCGAATTATATTACTTTTACTTAATTGGTTATTTTTATGATTTTTTTATGATTCAGTAATTAATTAATTGTTACAACTACTAACTATGATAATAAATCTTATTAAAAATGTAAAATTGTATATTTTTTAATTTAGATGGAGATTCCACAATGCATTCAGCCCAAAGACCACTTAACGCCTAGATCCACCTCTGATATGACATATAAAAAAAATATACAAACAAATATAGTGTTTTTAATATAATATTTAAATGCATTTTTTAATTTTTAATTATAAATTATTTTCTTATATATGCGTGTTCATTTTTTTTTTACTTTTTTTAAAATCAGGATTTTATGTTGTTAAAACAGTTACCAATATCTTAACAATTATGCTAAATGATCATTCGTTAATGTTGAGCGATTATGTTTAGATTTAATCATTTTCATGGTAGACATAAAGACTCTGCAAGAATATGTTGTTCCGAAAATCGATATTAATTTTTAAACGCAAAGCGTAATTTTTGGATATTTAATAACTGGCACGTGTTTCTAATATTTCAACAGAGAATGACAATTGTATTTGAACTGCTTCAGTCCTTCATTTTCTAATAATTCTTAGAGTTCAATTTTTAAAGCTGCGGCATTGAAATCGATTTTAATATTGGATATTCATTTTCGATAACAATAATTATAAAAGGGTTCGTAATCAAACGGACTATGATTTGTTTTATAATGGTGTTTTAAATTACTGACCTTAAATTGTGATAGTTGTGATTGACTGACGAGACAAAATGGTTTACTGTTTCGTTCTATGAAAAATAATTCATTCCAGTGTAATTTTAATTCACTTTATATATAAAGATATAAGAGCCCAAAGACCACTACACAACTTGAACCGCCCCTGATATGGCATATAATAATACAATTACGCGTACACCACATCCATCTTTGTGGAAAATTATTAGAAACAATTTTTATTTTTAGCATTTAACAGTGACATGTGATTATCGTGTATTATAGAAATCTCCATGGCAATACAATAATATAATTTGGGTATAAATGTTTCCAGACAACGTAAATTGTTTATCTATGAATGTTCAAGTATCACTTTTGAATTAGAAATAACATTTTTGGAAGTATTCTGTAAATATTTTAAATTCGATTTATTTTAAAAATAAAATCTAATATCACCGTGAATTTTTTATAAGACCAATAAAATATAAAAACCATAATGTGTTTTTTCACTTATTTCATCTGGAAGAAAATTGAAGCAAGGTTGGAGAAACGACGCAATGCCGCTGAGTCGAGAAACAAAACCGTAAGTTCCTGTATCCTTGTTCTGAATTGAAACATCTATTAAACGCAATGAAAATGACATTAATTTATTCTACAGAACAGTTCACGATCGACTGACGAACCAGTACAGCCTGAAATCGGAACAGAACTGCCTCAGATTTCTGCAAACGGCAGTCAGCAGTAAGGAAAACTAGCTACCTAAAGAAAACCTAAATATATTTTTGTCCATTTCATTTCATTTAGAGTTGTTTCTGTCTCCAATGTGGCAATAAACCCCTACGTACATCGGCGGCGACAAGCGGCTGGTTTACATATCGTACAAGAAGAAACGGAGAAGTTATGGCCAACGCCTAACGCTCCGTACTCTCCTATGTTGACATTGAACGCATCAAACGCTTATAATATCCAGATTATATTAAGTGAAGATCTCGTTGAAAGCTTAAAGCTTAAAATAATCGAATTGGTAAAAGCATTCAACGTCGAATACACTGTTAAGAGAATTCTAACAATGACTAACAATTTTTACAGGCACAATTACGCAGGCTTCCAATTTTTAAATCAGGAATCGAAAATGACCAGCTTCAGGTTTCGGTGAACTACAGTCAGCAGTAAGAAAATCTGGCTAACTCAAAACACGTAAATAATATTTTGTCTAAATAATTTTATTTCGTTTAGAATAACAACTATCTGCAACATGGTATTAATGCCCCACGTATATCGGGTTCTGCGAATGACCGGTGTACGTAGTGCTGTTGTACAACGTGAAATAAAGAGATTGAGGCCAACGCCCAATGCTCCAGATTTTCCTGCGTTACCAACGATCTCATCATATGCAGATGAAATACATCGCGATAGCATTGAATCGAATAATCACTTGGCAGAGAATGACGTGTTCGATAATCCGGTATCGTATTGATCGGGAATTAAGTCCCTTTTAACGATATTATCCAGTGAAAGTGTGATTAACATAATAGGTATATTGTTTAGGTAAAATCTCATAGTTCAAGAACTTCAGTATCTTCGATATGGAATACACTAAAAGTAAGACGTCATTTCATAGTTTAAAGAATGGATACATAGTGACACTCACAGAAGCTAACATAGACCTATATAAAACTTTATATGGGAGGGGGATTTTTCTCAATTCGTAAACGTCTATCCACCAAACAGACATGTAATTCAGAAGGGGCGGAGTAATCATCTTCTACCTCCAAGGATTGTACTGTAATAACTACAAATTAAAATATACAGTATATATAAGTGTACAATTTTATTGGACAATATTCAAGTCCCAATAATTTTGAAGGTTGTTTGTGAGATAATTCTCCCAAATGTGCTTGCCATCAAACTACCACAGGATTCTCGACATTTGTCTAGGAATATAATTAAATTGTAATTAGTAATTGCAAAAGCGTCATATGTAGTCTATTTGTAGTTATATTTTCATAACGTTTTGAAAGTTTACGATACCTGCCTTGATTTGATTGAAGGTTTATAATAAACATTAGAACACTGGAACCCTATCACAAGACCATCAACTCTCAATTTTCCACCTTCTAATCTCCTTCCCTTTCAATTTAAGTGTTATTAACAAGTATGGCAAAAGAAATGGTTCTCTCCCAATTAATGTTGTTTCTTGGTATGGAGATATTAACTTCTCACTCCAGGTTTCATAATCTACTCTCTATCTAGGCAACATATACCTCAATTTTCGCGTCTGAGGTTCGGTCATAATTTTTTCCCGGCTCATGTATTCCACCTATCATTAAACCACTATCCTTTCTGTACTCCACGTGATGGTGATGTTAAGTGCGATTTTTCGCATATTGTAATGGCATATTCTTCTCTTTCAGACTCTCGACTTATTTTATTTTAATTTTTCCGTTACTAAATATTTATCTTGTAGGTCCTTTAGTTCTCAATTTTAATTTGATTCCAGTAGTTTTAAGTATTATACATTTTATAATATCTGCTGGGTTTCTAATTTAGTTTAAAGTTAAATGTTATTTTTCTGCTCTCTTTATATTTATTATTTACTACATGTTTTTGTGTTTTTATTTTTTTAAATAAGTGCTAAGCTATAATATTTTTTGTAAATGAAGCTTTAATAAAAAAAAAAAAAAATGAAAATATCACTGGAACCACAGGTAAAGACGATATAAAAACGATGTACAAAGTACAGCCACATTTGAATTTGTTACAAATTGCTATAATATTACTTCGTTAACGAAACGGAAATATTACGTAATATCCCTTAGTATGAAATAAAGTATAGGAGTATAATTAATTTACAATTTATAATTAATACTTTTTTCAATATGTAATACTTTTTTAAATACAATCTATAAACCGTGAGTTGGATAAATCTTAGTTTAAAATACACTGTACATGCATTGATACACTACGCTTTAGCAGCTACCTTAAGAACTTTTTTCAGAGTTATGTTAAAGATTGACCATGCAATAATTTATTCAAAAGTTTTCGCTCTTGTCCATCATTCAACACCCGGCGAAATACAATTTTCGATTAGCAACCATTGATGTGTTTATTTTATTTATTTATTTATTTTTTATTTCAAAAGACAATACCAAAAAGAGCAAGAAAAACGTGGACGCGAGTGAAGTTACGTTGGACGAAAAATCGCAGACCTGACCCAGCCACAGTCGACTTAAACATCTTTGAATAAACATTGATTTAATGGTGATTTCGTGCGAAGTTCAGTAACATTGACTAACGACTGCCAATTCTTTAACTACGTTCGAAATCCACGTTCATGAAGTTGACACACCCAAATATTGAAATTTTTTTTTTAATATGTGTCATTATTTTTCAAGTTATTTAAAAATATTTTCAAGTCAATTTTTAGAGTTTTTAAGTCTTTTCATCGTGAAACCAAAAAATTAAAACTCGGACCAACTTCACGTAGCCCACCCATTTTGACGTACAATTTTAAAACCAGCACCTAATGAAAGCTATTGATTAGTAAAAATTTGCAATTCTATTCATAAAATTTGTCGTTATAAGCTTCTGAGATTGTAAAGTTAGCCCACCCGTTTGGACCTAGAACTTTTAAATCAGTACTAAACGAACGGTACTAATTTCAAAGTCCTAGGTCAACAAGAATGCGTCAACTTGACAATTTCAAAAGCTTATTGCATCAAACGTTATGACTTGCAAATTATTGCTAATCTATAACTATCGTTTGATACTGATATCAAAATTCTAGGTTGAAATGAGTGGGCTACATGAAGTTGGCAAACATTTCAATTTTTTCTTTTCACAGTGAAAGTTTTGACTTGTAAATTCTAAAAACTGACTTTCGAATATCTGCAAATAACATGCAAAATAATGGCACAGATTTAAAAAAAATCGAAATTTTTTAGGTGGGCTAATTTCATGAACGTGATCAAACAACATCTTGTATCGTACCACATTAAATCTCAATATTATAAAGTAATTATTTTGTAATTTATACGATTCATAGACAAAATATATTACACAATAAAAAATAATAAAGATTAAAAGTAAAATTATTATTAAACCATGCATGATTGCACTTAACGGGTTATAGAGAATTTAAAATCTAGTACTCAATAGATCAGATAATAAAATACGTGTTATCTGTGCAGAGTGTGGACAGTCATTAAATTATTATTAACAATTTATTGTACAATAATAATATGTAAATGTAAAAATAAATCAATTGTATCTGAATGAAATGATCGTCGCCACATGGCCGAATTAAAATCGAGTCTGACTGGAATGGAAGCCTCGGAGCCCCTCGAGTACCAATATGATATGGCCCCATACATTTTTAGGCCGATATAGATTTTTCTGCGATTTTAAACTATGGATTTTCTATATTTTTAATAACCAGTTTTTTATCGACAAAAATATTATAATTGAAAAAACGCGTTTCACTGCTATTTTTATTGATATTATCAATAATTATATTTGATTAATGTCATATGAAAGAAAAAAAAGAACCGGATGGGCCTCGCTCTACTGTACACTTGGGGGTGAGGTGCGACTCTTCATAGGATAGGTCATTATAATGGATATTATAAATTTGAATTCAATGATAGGTATCATTGTATACGAAAAACGATTCTGAACGGAGATGATATGTTTATCTAGAATATAATACAATGTTATTTATAAAAATTGTAATAAGTATATTTTATTTTGAAACGAAAAATTAAGAAAAATCGAAAATTTTAATTGTCTATAAATAACTCAAAATATGTCAAAATACTTTGAAAACTTAACCATGTATAGAAAACGTCAATATAAAGACTTGGTGAAAATTTCAAGTTGTTGCGGTTTTTCGTTTTTGAGTTAGAGCATTTAAAAAAAACCGATATCATTTGTTAGTCTAGAATATAATATATTATATTATATTTTACCATTGATTATACATATTAATATATACATAATTAATGATTTTACATATGATTTTATGTCAATATTCGCTGTTCAAACGCTTATAAAAAAAAATTGTGCCTATGGATTTTAATAATTTTTGAATGACAATAAGAACTACTTCTGTGGAATCTTCTATTAAATTTTCAAGTATTTTGTACGAGCCAATTTTATCACCGATTATAAAAATAAAATGTAAAAAAATCGAATATTTTAAATGCCTTATAAGTGGCTTAAAAATCAATATAATATTTTGAAAAAAATATAACGTAAAGAAAATACCAATCTTAACAGCTGATAGAAATTTCAAAAATCTGCGACTTATACTTTTTGAATTATAACAAATATTTAAAATCGTTTGAAAATAAATCGCTATTTTATGCAATTTCGTAAATATTTAAATTTCAAACAATCATAACATTTTTTTCTCTAAGTTCAGTAGAAATTTTTTTAAAGATTTTTGACGAGTAGCTTATAGATAACCTAGTGTTAAAATGTTGAACCTTAAGTATGAACAGAAAAATTTTTATGAATTTTCAACCACAAAATTATTTGCAAATTTTCGCAATTTTTACATATTTTGTATAAATTGGAACTTTGAGCACTTATAAAAAAAATTGTGACTTACGATTTTGGATTTTTTTTTATCAGTTAAAGAACAACTTATAAAAAACCTTGTATTAAATTTTCAAGATTTTCTGGCAGGCCAAAAAAATTTAATCGTTATTTTAAAAAAAAATACTTAAAAAAATTAAAAATTTCAATTGTCTATAAATAGCTCAATAATACTTCGAAAATTTAACGGTGTATAGAAAACGCTAATCTTAACATTTGGTGAAAATTTCAAGTATTTACATGGATTAGTTTTTGAGTTATAGCAAAAAAAAAAATCGATTTTGTCGAAAACTGGTTTTGCGTAAAATATACCGTTATTGCCTTAATTTTTAAGGGTTTTCCCGACGCATTTAAAAAATATTGAAAATTTTTCACTTTTGACCCTCCAAAGTACCAACTAGAGTCACTTTCCTTTCAGAAAAGTTGCTACATAAGGCAATCGAAAGGCATTTTTACTGCCCCAAATCGTGTCGACAGACACCAAAAAAAAAAAAAATAACGCACATCATTGTAAAATCAATACATTCTTCACTCCGTTCAGAATCTAAAAGAAAAAAAAAATTTGATTAATGTTATTTATAGCGTGTAATACTACCAGAATTTCAGTTGGTGTAATACGGACGCTATACGGAAAATCGTTCATGTCGTATTATACATTCTATTCCGATGAATTTAAGTTATTTATAGCAACCAGTAATATTTATGATACATTACATCTATTATAATTTTATCAATTATTGTAAAACTCATTAAAATAAAATAAATAATCTACATCATTTAACTTTCAAAACAAACTGTTCGTATATATATATATATATATGTGTATCATAAGCGAGCTCCATCGAATCTACCTACTCGCCCACATTTTTTTTTTCTACAGACTAAAGTTTAAAAGTCCTACCAAATATATACCATTTACCGTAGTCTTACCTGATCTTGGAGTTTCATCTGGATTTATTACAATTTATAAAATCGAAGTGATCACTTCTCAATTACTTCATTCGCATCGCTATTATTTATACACTTACATTATAATTGTATAATACAATTTATTAATAATTATTTTATATTGTGAACGGAATGATGGAATCTATTGGTTAAACAATGATGTGCGTTTTTTATTTTTTGTGTCTGACGACACCTTTTTTGTCAGTAAAAATGTTTGGATTTTCTTAAGCAGCTACTTTTCTGAAAGGAAAGTGAATGCAGATGGTACTTTGGCAAATCAAAAATCAAACTTTTTAAGTCCTTTTTAAATGCGCTGAAAAAAACGATAAAAATATTACGAAAAAACGGGAAATTTTACGCAAATCTACGTTTTGACAAAATACATTTTTTTTAAATGCTCTAACTCAAAAACCAAAAAAATCACTGCAAACACTTGGAATTTTCACTAAATCTTTAAATTACATTTTTCTATACATGGTTAAGTTTTCAAAGTATTTTGACCTATTTTAACTTATTTATAGATAATTTCAATTTTCAATTTCTGTAAGTTTTTTTTTTTAAATATCTATAAAATTTATTTGGCTGTCCGAAAACTGTTGGAAATTTAATACAAGATTTATTATAAGTTATACTTTTTGTAACTAAAATATATCGGAGTTCGTTTTACTTAATTTTCTTTTTTATAAGTACATAAAGTTCAAATTTGTATAAAATATGTTAAAATCGCGATAATTTGCAAGTTATTTTGTAGTTGAAAATTCATAAATTTTTTTCTGTTTATACTTAAGGTTCAAAATTTCAACACTTGATTGTCCATAAGTTATTCTTCAAAAGTTTATAAAAAAATTTCTACCGGACTAAAAGGAAAAAAATGTTATGACCGTTTGAAATTTAAATTTTAAGAAATTGCATAAAGTAGCGATTTATCCTCAAATGATTTTTAATATTTATTATAATTCAAAAAGTATAAGTCACAGAAACTTGAAATTTTTACCAGCTGGTAAGATTGTTATTTGATTTATGTCGTATTTTTTTTACAATCAATGATAAAAAAAATTTGGCTGGTACAAAATACTTGAAAATTTAATATAAGATTCCACTGAAGTTTTCTTATTGTCATTTAAAAATTATTGAAATCCATATGCACAATTTTTTTTTATAAGCGTTCGAACGAATATTGACATAAAATTACACGTAAAATATAATATAATATATAATATTCTAGACTGACAAATCATAGAGGTTTTTGGAATTTGCTCTAACTCAAAAACCAAATAACGCAAACACTTGAAAATTTCACCAAATGTTTATATTGACGTTTTCTATGAATGATTAAGTTTTTTGAGTATTTTGACATATTTTGACTTATTATAGACAATTTAAATTTTTTCTAAGTTTTCGTTTCAAAATAAAATACGAGTATACTTATTACAATATTTATAAATAATAATATATTATATTCTAGACTAACATATCATCTCCGTTCAGACTCATTTTTCGTATACAATGATACCTATCATTGAATTCAAATTTAACAAATCGATTATAATGACCTATCCTATGAACGAGTCGCAATCCACCCCCAACTGTAAGGCAGAGCGAGACCCATTCGGTTCTTTTTATTAATAATTATATTATAAAAATGTTGTTGAAAAATGTATTTTCTTACGTTTGTATCTAGCGGCTTTGTAATTATATAATTGTAATCTATTACCGGGTTCGAACCGGTGACTAAATGTGTTATAGTTACCATAAATCGCTCGGCCATGACATTCATTTATATCCCATTAATAATTTGATTAATTCATTAAAAAATGGTTTCGGCAAATACTGATTACAATTTAACAACTGCGATCAATCTCTGAAACTGTCTAATCCTCAAGACACGTTCTATGCCAAATGTGTTAAAAATAGTTAATTATTCAATACATTTTGTTGGGAAATAGACAAAACTTTATAACAATAACTTGAAAACCACAACTCTGCAATAACATTTGCATATTTCCTACTGTAATTAACTTTCGAGTGTTTAGTTCTTGGAGAGTTTACCCTGACAAAACGATTTATACTGTCGACATCGAACAAATAACTAGTATAGAAATATTGCATTAAATATGATTTGTTATTAGCGTAAAGAAAAGAAATACATCAACTGTTTATACTGAAAAGGTTTTTCACTCATTTATATATTATGTTTACATTGTAAACCAAATAATAATTATATAATATTAAATTTACCTGCAGTTATTATTATTTTCGTTCAGTACTTAAGCACTCTTATACTTAAGAATCCATTGCTGAACCGAATAAATACGTATTCAATGATGTACGCAATGAAATAACGTTTGATCGTTACACAGCAATAACTTAATTTGTGATAGTGTGAATAAATCGATATATATAATAGTTATTTCAGGGTTTTATTAGTTATACACAAGATGATAAAGCAAACGGTATACTCACCTCATGATGACCCGCAAATAATTTATTTTCATGTAATAATACTCAGTGATTCTGGAAAAATAATACTCAGTGGCTCTGGAAAAATAAAAAGTAAAGAGAATCAAGATTCGAATTCATTTACGACTTTAAAATAATAAAGTGTACATCAATGAGTTTTTTGAAAGTGCAAATATTATATGGCAAGAGGTGCGTTTTATTGATAATAAATGATGAATTAATTAATTTAACTAAGATCAAACTAACAATTCGGAAAAAGAATAATTATAATTATACTCGTATGACGAAAAAATACTGACAAGAATAATGATAAAAAAAAGTAATAAAATACGTTTAACGCATTGATTAAATATGTAAATATGTATATTTAATCAATGTTTAACGTTTTGCTCGGAATCTAAAAATCAAAAATCAACTTTATGTCATAATTTTGTAATAAATTATTGTTGAGCTTCCATAATTTTCTCAATCATAGCTGTATAAAAATATCGTAATCAATTTATTTTATTAGATTTTATGTAGTCTCCATTGTTACGTTCAATGGAAATATTTTATACATTACAATATACGAGTAGATACGAACTGACAATTATTGTACTATAGAAATAATATGGTAATAATTATCACGAGAAAATTATCAACCAAATACAGCAGATTTATTAAACAAACATACCGAATAATCGTCTAGACTAAATTTAATTATAAGCCAACTATTTTTACAATAGGCAATAAAATAACGACCAGAGTTTGAATATGTGTGATATGAAAGTTAAATAATGTGTATAGTAAATAGATATATTTAAATATAACGTTATGATATCAAACTCGTTTGTTTTCGTTTGTTATTATACAAGAAAAATACAAAAAAATATTTGGATTTTCATTATTGATGTCATAGGTACCAACTTTTAGATTTTAGCACGAAGGAAAATAAAAAACTCAAAATAGATTGATAGATTGGCATCTTATACACAAAAGCAAAATACTATTTTTACGTTTTACCTTCGTTATATTTGAAGTACAGGGGTGATGTTCTTCTTAAAATCAAAGTACTGTAGTGATTACCCCCATTGTTCCCGTGAATCCTACGCCTATGATTAATACACAACGATGTATTTTCATTTATCGATATCTGTTCATTTATATCGATATCATATCAAGATATTGAAAAACAAGTATTAATATAATTTATAAAACTATAAACAGTAGATATTAAATACAGCATTAATTATAAAATTTATTGACGATTTTTTTTTTCTTAGAAATTTATTTTCTAAGAAAATTATTTTCTACATCAAAAAAAAAAACAAATTTTTTATTATACTATCATAAACAAAAAAATTAAATATTGAACTAAAATTACAGGCAAATTTTTCACTTTTTTATCTACCATAGATGTAATCGAGTTTTTATAACTACTTTCTGAAAAAAACATACATATATAAATAATAAGTATTTAGCTAAAATAGATTATTATTAAAAGTTTTCATATCATCATTACGTTATCTGGTCTATATTTTTCTTTTAAATATGGATTCAAAAAAAGTATTTGATTCTGTCTAGTGTTAATCGATTTCTTATTTTAGTAACAACTTGACCAGCTTCAATAAAAAAGCGTATTGCTTATCATATTGCTTATCATTAGTTTTTAATTGTTCTTTGACATTGATTCACAATCAAAACTTATATAATATTTTATTTAAAAATATAAATTTCAAATTTCAATGAACTTTTATTGATTTTGGATATCGATATAAATTAAATATTTGTTAATTTAGTCATATAAATATTAAAATACGATATCATTGTGCATTATTAACTTTCTTACTTCTGTATTCGAATAATTGAATTATAATAAGCTGATGTATTGCAATATTAAAAAATAAAAAAATGTTCATTAAAATTAAAGAGGTACGAGAATAATTTTTTCATTTCAATTGTCCTCGTAATATTATTATAAGTCATTGCGTATTTAATATGCAGTGTAATATATTTATAAAACATATACAACGTATATTATACATGCTTACACAAAGATTTATATGACCTTGCAATGTATTCAGAGTACCTACTTCCAGCTTAGTAACTACTCGTCAGTCGTCAAAGTATAAAACTTTATTATAGTTTGCATCAATTATAATAATTATCTTTTTGACTCTATCTAAGATAAATTATTATAATATCCATAAAATCAGCATTTTTTTTTTTTTTTTTTTTATGAAATAAAATACGTATAAGACGTAAAATCATTATAATTTAAAATTTTCAGCACTACTATTAAAAAAGCCATAAAGTTAATTTTATTAATTTATTACTATAATATAATACTTTTAATTATGTTTATCAAATAAAAATTTAGTGAGAACCTATTAAACCAAATTTAGTGGATTAGAATAATTAAACTAAACACTTGGGATAATTCGTATCAAACGTTATGTTTTATTAATTTCAATACAGAAGTATTGAAATTAATAAAAATTAAAAAATAAATAAATAAAAACCATTCATAATGTTCACATGAGATTAAATGCTAAATTTAGTGTTAAATTAAAACATACAAACAATGTACCTGTTATCACCGTAGTAGACTTAATGAGCAGCAGTTAAACGTATAACTTTAATAGACCATTTAAGTGATCTCTGAAAATGATTAATTCTGCCGCTGAACATAGATACTGTTAACTGTAGTAGCCTCAACAAAGTAAAAAATTTTAAGGCTTAACTATTTCTATGAAAAATGTATGATATATGTAAAAAGCACTTGAATATGTATTATCATTGTTCGGCCAATCTAACTATGCTAAAAATACATTATTCACTTGTAAAATTCGTTATCACTCTTCTTATATCGCCAACAATAATGCACTGATGTATTCCGTCTAGAGTCCCAGTACTGCAGTTGAAAAAGCATACGTCGAATTTTTTTCCAACTTTTCTTCGCCAGATTCGACTGTTCAATATTCATTAATCTATAAACACGTATATTCAAGAATATCGATCTCACCAAAGATTTATCACCTATTATCACCGGATTACTGAAATTGCTCATTACCATTGTATTTCAAAACGAAAAAAAAATATTAGCAACTGTAAAATTTTGTACTATGATCCACGTTCTCGTGTGCTCAATAAATTTTTGTTAGATGATAACATATGCAATGAGGTCTTACATTAGGTCTATGTTCCTAAAGGCGTTTAGGTTTCAAAATATCGGTCAAGTTAGGGTATTCGTTTAGTATGTGACCTACCTGTATTACTGGGTTAAGTGTGTGACCTATCAAGACGATTATCTATATTATAGGTATAGACAATCTTTGCTTGCTTATTTTTATAGTTATATTATATTATATTTACTGGTTTTTACCAATAGATATTTTGTTATTATAACATTATCGACAATATTGTCAGTACGTGTTCTGTCGTCAATCCGATATCACGTGTTCAAAACTTTAAAATATTGGCAGTGGAATTGTATGCGATTATTTCTTCTGAAAAAACAGTATTAGAATTTTTACAAAAGAATAAAATATTACCACAGAATAACGAAACTAATTTATGCCATACATGTCATGGTGAAACAAAGATATACATGAGGAAAAAAAGATTGGCTACGAGTGAAATTCGAGAAATCAGCACTATACGCTGTATCACAAAAGGATGTCAGACATATAAATCAATTCGATCAACAAATGGATTTTTTACATATAGGTACTGATCTTAATGCATGATGTAATTTTAATCTCAGTTTGGGTCAAATACTAGAACTTATTTATTATTGGTCACAAGATTTACCCATACAAACTGTTTCTGATTCGACGGGTCGTTCAAATACAACTATTGTTGACTGGTTTAATTTGTGTAAAGACATGTGTAGTTTATTATTTGAAAGACGTGAAAAGATGGGAGGACAAAATATAGTGGTACAAATTGATGAATCGTTATTGAGAGGGAGAAGAAAGTATAACCGAGGAAGACTGATGCTAGGTGGTTTGCGTCATGAAAAAGTACAAGATAACTCGACAGACTTCAATTCTAACAGTGAACAAGAAAATCAAATAACCCTAGCTATTTCACCTACATTAAACAGAAATTATGGTCGTAGACTAGAAGGACCCTGGGTATTCGGATTATGTAGCAAAATCGGAGATAATTTGGAACGAAGATTTTTTGTTGTAGAAAAACGGGATAGAGAAACTTTAATTCAGATTATCGAAAAAGAAATATTACCTGGTTCTATTAAAATGTCAGATGAATAGAGAGCATATTCTTGTTTAAAAAATATAGGATATGATTATAGAACAGTAAACCACTCAAAAATGTTGTTGATACTACTGGAGCTCACACACAAGAAATTGAATGTTCATGGGGAGTATTAAAAACTAAAATCCTACGAAAAATGAATGAAAAATCAGCTGAAATGTTGCCACGTAATTTAATTGAGGCATGGATAAATGGTATAGATCTATCAACAGACAAGATACAATTTTTTTTAAATTTTTAAGCGATATACAAAAAGTGTATTGCCAAACATAATTTAATTGTATGCATTTTTTTTTATACTGATGTTCTGTAATAATAAAATAACGCCTAATTATATAATTTTTAATTTGAATATTTTTAAATTAATTATCGGACTGGTAGGTCATGTATACAAAACGATTACCCTACACGGTAGGTCACATATTAAACGAATACCCATGTTAGATCAAGTTCAAAGCAAATTTGGGAAAAAAAAATATTTGAATTTATTATAATTTATTAATTATTATTTAATATATTATTATAATTATAAATTAAATTGTTCATCACAACGCCATAATTTTTATTATACTATTATAAAAGCGTAGATCGCATTCATAAAATCCATTCCAATTAAATTGTTATATTATTATCAATCTCAGTCCATTGTAGACACTAAACATTATAATATATTATAGTACTTATAGTTATAAATAATCAGGAAAAATTAAACGGTTTTCATTTATAAGTGTTGCAAATTTGGAACATAATAGTATCGTATATTGAAGAAAATTATGAATAATAATATATTATTATTATTATTATTATTATTATTTACTTATTATTTTTTTTTTAATGAAATTTCGTTTAATTAATATTAGATTAAACAATTAACAATAATTTTATCTACCACCTTTAAGCACATGCTCGTGGTAGTGGTAGAGAGTTATAAACATATTATGAACATGTTATTACATTATTTTATATTATATTATATTATTTGTTATTCCTATGACATCATTGTACTATTATTGCCATTTACACGCGTAAAATATTTGCTAATGACTTACGTCCGTTTATATTTAAAATAAATAAAATAAAATAAATAAAGCTAATAAATATATAAATATATATGGTGTTTATGTTTTCGACTGCTATGAATGTTTATATTTTCTCTGATAAAAACGGTTCAAAAACGTGTAAGAATTTGATTTCAAATGCGATAAAAAATATTGTTAAAATAACAAATTCTCATTATTTCCTCAAACAGTCGTTAAAATTTATTAAGCGCAAAGATTTCAATCATAATCATATTTCTTAGGACGGGAATGAGAGAAACAGATGATACGGACGGTTTTAAATTAAATGAGCACTTTATCGCAACACTCCAACACGTGTAATAGAAAATTAGAAAACCTTTATAATGCCTGGGTAGAATCTTCACGTACCAAGAACCATAATTTACGATTTAACGATTGAAATGTATTATATAATTTAACGTTCATTGGTGAACTTGTTTCACTGCTGCAGCGCAAATGTCGTTTTCATTAGCGCATTATTTCAATAAAATTTAAAACGTAAAACGTTATAAATATCTGTGATGTTTTTATATTTATTGGGAACAAGTAAAAGAAAATTGAATACGGTGCCAATTGCATTGAATAATAGTTTGTTTTCTTTGTTTACATTTGTTGTAACTCATAACCAAAACGAATATGCAACTCCCGGATCAATATTGATCAAGGTCCCTCAACGTCCACGGTGCATTTACTGCGGCCGGTGCAGATTCAAGGTGTCCAGTCATCTAGACTCCGATGCTGGCGATATGCATATCGATTCATATTCAACCAGTTGCCCCCAATAGTACCTTTTTGTTTATACCAATTCCCCCCAAAACTACCTAGAGCAAAATGTACCAGTTGCCCTCACATGTTAATATATACACGATTACAATATATAGCCTGTAAAATAGAGGAGGTAAATATACAAATAATAAATAAAATTATTTATAAAAATAATGTAAAATGATAAAATCAAATTTTGATATTTACAATTATATTGTATTTTTTAATAAATAAATATAATATATTATACAAATAGTGTGGATAAAATAGAAATTGTATTAATAATAGCCTACTACTAGGTGCAAAGCCAGGATTTTACAAAAACGCGTAAATTTAGACGCGTCTAAGTGGATAGTCGATTTATAACGATATTAACGACAATTATATTACGCTTTATCGGAATACGCTAATTATTATCACTTATTAAACCTATCTTTATTAGTAGTTTTATTTTTGTTAGAAATTATCACATTTAATATGCCACTTATCATTATAACTATATTATTTATTATGAATTTTTTATATCTATCGTTTTATATTATTTTACATTATTTTTATAAATAATTATATTTATTATTTGTATATTTACCTCCCCTAATTTACAGGCTATATATTGTAATCGTGTATATATTAACATGTGAGGGCAACTGATACATTCAGTTGGGGGCAACTGGTACATTTTGTTGAGGGCAACTGGTACATTTTTAAAATCCCGATAACAGCCGTGGAGGGCAACTGGTCAACACCCGGTGCGATTCCTGTTTTGTTTCAAATCGACCGTGTACGGAATCTCGGGTACTACAAGACCGTCCGCACTTTGCGTTGCTGAACCGTCGAAATATTGAAACACAACACACGCAGTCCATTGAACCACGATACATTATTATAAATTATAATACAAAATACGCGCGCCCGTGGTCCCGCAATTAAATAGGTGTGTGTACAGCGAACAAAAAAGCACGTAAACAAACGTAGGTAAGTATATTGTATGCATAATATTTTTCATTTCCACGCGCACACTCATGCACGTGATGTAAACAATGCATATATAAGGTAGACCTTGAATTGTCGTTTGGAAATACTGTCGTCGTCGTCGTTGCCCGAGCGTTTTCCGTGCTTTGATTTCGTCATCGCGAAAAATATCGAGAACATTATTATTGCGAGCTCGTCAGCAAAATCCAAAACACTATAAAATTGTACGGAACACGCAAATACACCGTGTGTACACGTTGTTCAGCTGTTATTTTTTAAATTTATACTCCGCGAATCTCGCGACATTACATTTAACACACACCAATATAACAATCACTGTAGCGCATCCCATGCAGTGATATTCATTTTCACTGATACGGCCGCACTCGACGAATGGTAATTGCTAAACGTTAAGTCATTCATACGTCCGCCGCAGTCGAACACAACTTTCATGTAGTATAATGTATGATATTAAGCATAATATATTACGTTTCAAAATTTAAGCCCTGATTTCATCAGGTGCGTTGTACAATCAATTCACTAATATTGTAATCCTAACCCATCGATTGAAACGATCGATTGTTAACGATGATCAGGCTCAACTTTTTTTTCTCCGCGTCTCGGTTTACCAGTACTTATGGTCGGTAACACATTTTATAAACAAATTGCCTATGGTGCGAAGAACAACTAGTGTTCACTAACAATGGATTCGTCGACACAGCATTGAAAATAGCATATGTGCATGCTTGTACTTTTTCGTGTATTGAATTTATTATGTATATGAATACATTTCAGGTGTACTTTTAAACATTTAATTTGAATAATTCCAAATTCTGTGAAAAATAAAAAAAAGCCTAGTCGAAAGAATTGCATTATAAAATATAATGTTTGAGAACATAATTTGTATTGTATTCAATTTAATAATTTACATTTGAGCCATGAGCATACATATGACTACCTAAATGTAGGAGAACCTTACATTTTTAATTATACGCATTCGCGAAAATCTTGAATTCCGCACTCCTGTTTACATTTATATTCTGTACAAATAAATCATTCATGTAATGTAAAAATATGTTCTGTTAAAAATACATTCAACAGTTACATAAAAAATTATATTCAATAGTAGGAAAATTTCTTTTTCTTCGTTCCTATGGTAATGGATAAAGTTACGAAAGAAATGCAGGGCAAGATATAGTTTTTGGTAAATAAAAATCTGGAAGAAATTAATAATAAGTTAGATGAGTGGAGATAAGTCCTTGTAGGAAAGGGACTGAGAATTATAACAAATAAAACAGAGAATGACTTTGGAGAAAGATATCAAGAAGTTAAAGATATGAGGAGATTAATGACAATAAATGGTGATATGATAGGTGAAGTTAAGAACATTAAATATTTAGGATCATTTGTACAAAATGATGGAAGCTTTGGGATGAATGAAAAACATAAGATTATGTGTGATTGGATGAAATGGAAAGCAGCGTCGTGCGTTTTATGTGATAAGAGAATTACAATGAGACTGAAAGGTATATTTTACAGAAGTGTAATGAACCCAACTATGCTATATGGTTCGAAATTTTGGGCGGTTTACAGGAGAATAAAACAAAGTATGAGTGTTGTAGAAATGGAAATGCTAAGATAAATTACAAAAGAAGACAGAATAAGCCGAGAATATGTGAGAAATAGTATTGGTATAGCGTCGATAGGGAACAAGATGAAAAAAATATACTGAGAAGGTTTGAACATTTGATGAAACGAGGGGAAGTAAGAGCATTCAAAGTAATTTTGATAATGAACGTTGAAGCGTTGTTGGTGTGTGCGTGGAGGATGTAGAAAATCGAGACAAGTGGAGGTTTAAGACAAAAGTGGCCAAATAGTTTGGGAAAAGACCAAGGAAAAAATAAAAAGACAAAAATATAATATATTTCATTGTAAGACAGTAGTTTAATAGTAGTGTTTTTTTCATTTAAAATAATATATAATATTTATGTTTATAATCAAAAAGCTTGAAAATAAACAGCTCTATCTTATTTTTTGACTTCAATCTTTCAATACAAAACACAAATACATGGTTAAATTTATCCCGTAATCACATTGTGTTAATAATATTATTACATTATCGACCAATTTACTCCCATGAATAGATGCGGATTTGGAAGAGACCGTTAGTTGAACTAATACCCATATATACACTTAAGAGGACTTGAATAAATATTTTGATAAGTGTGTACATTGTGTACAGATAAATAATTATCATCTATTGAGCGAATAACGTCGTGTTCGCTTGTTCGAATAAGTGTTATTGTGTTATTGTTAATAGTGTCACAATACATATGTATACGTAATGTATGCATACGTACTGCGAATAAAAAATAAAATAAGTATTTTTTTCTTTTATTTTCTTTAACAACACTGTTGCTATACTGACAACCAGTTGTTGCGTTATGTTATGTACTACATTAGAATACGCGCAAGTACGTGATATAATATAACAACGATAAACGGCAGAAGGTTACCGAAGATCTCGACAAATCGTCAGGCGCAATCGATTTGCTACGCATCGCGAGTGCTTTTCCATACGATATTGTATTCTGTATACCGAACGTCTAATGCACGAGCTCAACGCGGATATAAGTAATGTAGCGGAAAAGTAACGACGACGGGGAGGGAAAGGAAAGACTACAGAGCAAAACGTGACATTGGACAGAAGACTGACATTGGAAGTTCCGAATACGCCTAAACGACTACCCAACAATACGCACTTACGACGTAAACGGTGTACACATGATTATCGCGCAATTGAAATTACGAGTATATATAATCAGTAAACACGACGTATCATTTCGACAATGAGTTCTTCGAATAACGGTACTATTAATATTGTTAATATCGCCGTTATCGTTACACAATAGCCGGTACAGATAATATGAACATTTTTTAGCATATCCGACCGCATTTATCAATAATATAATGTTTATACTACGGCCAATAAAGACGAAGAACGAATGAGCATCGATAATATTGTTTATAATAACGTCCGTGTCAAACATAACCGTAGTAAAGCCTTGTAACGGCTTATCGACTGATGGTCGTGTACTTTTCCAATGTTTTTATTGTGCACATGTTATGACTGAAAGGTAAAGAAGAACTCACGCACGTGTTATGACATAGAAATTATAAGGACACTGACGCCTGCAAAAGCTTACCAGCGTCCCATATAGGTTGTAGTCGAAAATCCGGCACTGTCTCCAACTGTTCCGCAACGTGAATCTGTATTTTATTTTTATTTTTTATTTTATTAGTTTCCAAAATTAATACATATAATTATTAATACAATTAATACAAAATAAATACAATTATATAAACTAAGTACACAAGAAGAAGAAAACAATACAACGAGAAAAAAGGAAGAAAAAGAAAAAATCAATAAAATTATTTATTTATTAATAAACTAAGAACAGCAATTGATATGAGTATTTACTACATATCATAGAAAAAAAAAATTGTAATTACAAATTCATCATCAAATTAAGAAACCAGAATTTTCAAAATACTTTAGTATATTGATAACAATGGGTCTAGAAAAAAAATTTTAAATAATTTGTCGATTCACTGAAATAATATTATTACTGTGTAAAAATTCAAATAGTTTTAAACCATTAATATATTAAATTATGAGATGTGGAAAATTGAAGGAAATGTGAATTAAGTCATTAAATTCTTCAACAAGACGTATACAGATAAAAGAGTATTTTAAATAAAGATTAAATGCTAAGCTGAAAATAAATTGTCTCCTATTTTGAGTCTAAAGAATCGTTCATGAGATCTAGCTTAAGGCAGTTTATAGAACCATGGATGTCATTGAACAACTGGGGTAATAGGCCTATATTAAATAGCAAATTCGGGTGCTGCAGATGACCTCATGTTTTGCCAAGTCCGATTAAAATTGATTTTGAGTAAATTTGAGATCTCGGAAGATGAAATTTGTCGAATAGGGAGATCTGTACGTGCATGTTGCCAGCCCCCCCCAAGTAAAAAATCTAAAAAAAAAATAAGGAAATAATTAGCATGCAATTCGCATGAATTTGCACGACCAATCCCGAAATTTGCACGACTCTCCTTCCCCTTCAAAATCGAAAATCCATGGGGGGGGGCTGGCAACACGTCTCGCCAGCCCCCCCCCCTTGGTAAATATTAATAAATTCAAATTTTTTTTTTACGAAAAATTAGCATGCAATTCGCATGAATTTGCACGACCAATCCCGAAATTCGCACGACACCCCTTCCTCTTCAAAATCGAAAATCCATGGGGAAGGGGCTAGCAACACGTCTCACCAGCCCCCCCCCTTGGTAAATATTAATATATTCAAAATTTTTTTTTTACGAAAAATTAGCATGGAATTCGCATGAATTCGCAAGACCGATTTCGAAATTCGCATGACACTCCTTCCCCTCTAAAATCGAAGATCCAGTGCAGGTTGGCAACACATCTTGCCTTTCCTTCCGTCTGGTCAAAATTAACCTATTCAACATTTTTTTTTTACCAATATTTATCACGCAATTCACATGAATTAATATAATATTATAAAATTATTATTATTATAAACTATTAAATATTTTAAATATTTAAATGTTATGTACATTTTGTGATTTAATATGAAATGAAACAATATATTTTTTATATATTTTTTTTAATACTTTTGTGCATGAAAAAAATTAATTTCTACTTTGATAATTGTTCTTAAACGTAGAAGAAGGTATCTAAACCCTTAAACACCCGTGTCTACAGCCCTAACGCT
Organism: Sipha maydis; assembly: GCA_034509805.1. Classification (NCBI taxonomy): domain Eukaryota; kingdom Metazoa; phylum Arthropoda; class Insecta; order Hemiptera; family Aphididae; genus Sipha; species Sipha maydis. Next base: position 6,464 of record JASXSY010000199.1, on the reverse strand, counting down.
GTTTAAGTTCCTAAGTTACTCTTTTATCCATGATTCAAAGTTCTTCTTATACTTAGTAAATTTTTATATTTATCCAATTAGTCTGCACAGGGTAACCTGTAAATTTTAAAATATAACTATCACCGATATTAATTAATATAGCATTTGATTTGGATGATTGTAGAGATTCTGATGCTGAAGAGATATTCATGCAAACTTAAATACTATTTAAGTTAACTTTATTCCAACAAATTTGACATTTATTTTCCATAGGTATCACGAAGTTAATAAAATCTAGTGGTCTTTTTTTTAATTTTCTATAAAATATATAAGTTTTTTTTTCGTGTAGGTTTCAGGACTCTGTAAATGTAAAGAACAGGTACTAATGTTACCAATATCGAACATAAAAATTACAATTCATTTAAAAACATACTATTCACTTCTGAAAAAAGTTTTGAAATTTAAAATTCTTTAAATTAGCATTTTTTGACATGTCTTATGGTTGGGAGTAATTTTATTGATTTGTGCGACACCGAAGAATGTTACCATAACATCATGAGCGTTTAATAGAACGTGTATGCTAGCTGACAACCTTCAAGAAGCATTAGAACCTGATCCAGACAACACCCAAAAAATATTCACCTTCTTAAAACTTACCAAATTATATAAACTAATCTAAATATTCGCTCACACCTCAAACTTGAATTGTATAACTCACCCTCCGATTCCTCTCTATATGTATAAAATGTAATATTCTTTATCTAAACACATATTTATTCTATTTTACTATGTATAACAAAAGTCAATAACCAAAGTTGTTGTGACTTATTAATAGAAAAAAAAAAAAGAAGAAGGTGTATGCGTCCACCGGTGAGGACTGGTTATCGGAATCGCGGTGGCGTGTAATCTATATGGTATCATTAAGTATAGCCCGTTGTATAATAATTGTATTGACAATAAAAATAATTCATTATAAATTACATAAATATAACTTATATTGGTTAATATAGATTGTTCGATGATATTGATAGATGGGAATTACCACCACTGCTATGCCGTATTTGTTTTTTTCGTTCACCAGTTGTGAGCCCGACTTTCATACGGAATAATTGTGTGCATATTGAGTTTTATACAATGGTTCCAAAACGTAAACGCAATAATGAATTAAGTTATAGCAATGAGTTTTTTCAGTTTATGTCAACTGTATTCAGTAGAAACAAGACATGTACATGTACCGATGTATATGCCTGTAGTGTAGATACTCCTTAGTTAGTTATTCATACAATGAATTAGATTTTTCATATACATTTGTTATGTTTATTATTATATAGCAAACATTTTGTACAAATACATTGTAATTGTACTATACAAGTGTAAAATAGTAAAATTATGAAGTTATAAAAATTTAAAATTTAAAAATAAAATGATTTATATTTTCTTTTGGCTCTTTTTACATAACGGCAATGTTCATATGTATTTATTTAATATTAATTTAAATATAACATTTTATGAACTGAAAAAAGTATATTGTTGACTGAAGTCATAAAACATTTCTTAATTTACAAATATCAATATTTTTTATTATTCATGCACAAAAGTATTAAAAAAAATATATAAAAAATATATTGTTTCATTTCATATTAAATCAAAAAATGTACATAACATTTAAATATTTAAAATATTTAATAGTTTATAATAATAATAATTTTATAATATCATATTAATTCATGTGAATTGCGTGATAAATATTGGTAAAAAAAAATGTTGAATAGGTTAATTTTGACCAGACGGAGGGGAAGGCAAGATGTGTTGCCAACCCGCCCTGGATCTTCGATTTTAGAGGGGAAGGAGTGTCATACGAATTTCGGAATAGGTCTTGTAAATTAATGTGAATTGCGTGCTAAATATTTGTAAAAATAAAAATGTTCAATATGTTAATTTTTACCAGACGGAAGGGAAGGCAAGATGTGTTGCCGATCCGCACTGGATCTTCGATTTTGAAGGGGAAGGGGTGTCGTGCGAATTTCGGGATTGGTCGTGCAAATTAATGTGAATTGCGTGCTAAATATTTGTAAAAAAAAAAATGTTGAATAGGTTAATTTTGACCAGACGGAAGGAAAGGCAAGATGTGTTGCCAACCTGCACTGGATCTTCGATTTTAGAGGGGAAGGAGTGTCATGCGAATTTCGAAATCGGTCTTGCAAATTCATGCGAATTCCATGCTAATTTTTCGTAAAAAAAAAATTTTGAATATATTAATATTTACCAAGGGGGGGGCTGGCGAGACGTGTTGCTAGCCCCTTCCCCATGGATTTTCGATTTTGAAGAGGAAGGGGTGTCGTGTGAATTTCGGGATTGGTCGTGCAAATTCATGCGAATTGCATGCTAATTTTTCGTAAAAAAAAAATTTTGAATTTATTAATATTTACCAAGGGGGGGGGCTGGCGAGACGTGTTGCCAGCCCCCCCCCCCCCCATGGATTTTCGATTTTAAAGGGGAAGGAGAGTCGTGCAAATTTCGGGATTGGTCGTGCAAATTCATGCGAATTGCATGCTAATTATTTGCATAATTTTTTTTTAGATTTTTTACTGGGGGGGGGGGGGGCTGGCAACGTGCACGTGAGATCTGTTCTATATTTGGTGAAGGTGGCCAGAAAAGATCAGCTAAATCATTGATTGATATACCTGCGTGATTCGGGACCCATAAAAGTTCAATGGTAAAATCAAAAGAATATAAATAGACGATAAATGCTTTTATGATAAGAACAAAAGGAGATGTAGATGAAGAAAACCTAATAGAGTTAATAGCTTTGAGAGTAAATTAAGAATCCAAGACGATTAAACGTTTTTTGATATTTGGTGATTAGATATGCTTAAGACCTATCAAAATGGCATAGCATTCTGTAGTGATTGAGCAAGAAAAATGAGGTAAGAAATCGGAGTATTTAATCATCCTAATGGAAATAAAAATGTAAAGCCTGTTATTTGTTCGAAATTGATCATCTGAATAAAAAATATACTGTCAATAAAATCGTTGAAAATGTGGTTTAATTGTTATAAATTATTATTATTAGGAATATTAAGCTCCGCGGATTAGGTGCGAAATATCGTTTCGAGACAAAACAGCAATAAAAAATAAAAACGTTATGATGTATATTTTTCTTAGTTTGATGGTTATTGTAAAAATTTAATTCTGAATGAAACTAGAGAATCTAGTTATAAAATAAGAGAGGTTTTTTCCAAAAGATCATTTTCAATATGGTTACAATAAAACGCATAGAACCCCTGTAGATTAAACATAGAACAATTTGTGTAAATGAAAATTGTTGTTAATGTCTAGTAGTCAATTTTATGATGAACCCAAAAATAAAACTAATATACACTTAATATTTATCGTTAACCTGACTCGACTCAAAACATTTTTACGCGCATAGATAGTTAAGTATTAAAAGTTCATATTTCGAAAAGTAATTCGGCTTGCACATTTTTTGAAGTTAACGGAAAGTTAATATTTTTCTATTATTTTTTAAATTAATACTGATGTTTTCATTGTTTCTACTTATTTATGTTTGACATCATCGTGATATATTTTGGAACTGGATTATATGTGTCCGTTATTGAAAATTAAATAAATTTAGGTATTACCGTTTCTTCTATTATACGTTAAATAAGTGTTTTGTTATGTATTGATATTATAACCTTCTAATAAAAACTCACCAACAATGTCACGCCGTATCTTGTTATTAGGATTGGGACAAAAAATTTAGTATTTTAACATTTTTCAATATTCTAAGTAGTTTCCAGAAGTTAACAGAAGAATAAAACCGTTATTTATGTTATATAATATAATTATATAATAAACCGAATATAGTTTCTATAAATTACTTATTTGTTTTTTTTTTTTTGTTTTTTATTGTTTTTTTATTAAATAAGTGATTTAATGTATGCAATATAAAATAGTGAAACAAAATATTTCATCATACATTCTAATTAGTGTTTTCGGTTTAGTACATGTATTGAAATACACGTGTATACATAGTCCGTTCCTTAAATAATACATTATATTAATACCCGTATAGTTAATTTCAAGTGTATTAAGTTACACGTGTATTTAAGGTCCAGAAGTTTGTATAAAATTAATTTTAAAAAATGTGTAATATTATCAGGTAATTCTGACGTACCTACATTTCATAATGTAAATTGTTTTATTGAATTATTGTATATTTTGTTATCGTCCAAAAATTGCCATTTATAGATATAGGTGAACTCACTGTGGCATAGCACTCAAAATCTTAAGTTTATACAAAAAGTTTTAATTGAAGACTCATCTACCTTGAAGTAACTTTAAGGATTAGTAAATTATAAATATAAATTTGCCATGATTACCATACTATCGGAAATGCAAAAATTGAGAAGAAGAATCATTCGAGTATACAATATTATGTTGTGTTGTTTATATTAAAAAAAAAAGTTAAGTATGAAAATATTCAAAACTCAAATGTAATGTTTTTGGTTATGTCATAATTTTTTGAAAAAGTCTTGTTCATCTTGTTTTTTATATGACGGGTAAATTTAATTTGTGAATATCAAAATTTTAATTATTTTAAGTACAATACAATTCTTGATATTACTTTTTATTAAATTTTAAATATATTTTATACCAATATTTGTTTAAATAAAAAAATAATAATATTATAGCATTATGCATTGGTTTTCCTTAAACGATATTAGAAATTCTAACATGCTCCTGTGGCCACCTGAACAGGATGCATAAACTTTAAATACACGTCACACGGATACATGGACTTTTAATACACGAGTATCAGGTACATAGACTCTAAATATACTTGTATACGTGTATTTTAATTACATGAACTATAATACCATTTCCATAAAAACACGTACGTTCTTGAACTTAGATACTCGTGAAATAGAGATTACTAGTTATAAATTTTAACTTATAATTATAGTAAAATAATTCTGTTAAACTTCCGAAACTTCAAAAAAATATATACCTTTTCCAAATGGTCACCCATATCATTTTTAATGAACGAATTTTCTTATTATATGTTTTAAGATTCTTCAAACACTGAGTATAAAAATGTAAAATATACTATACAGTCATGATTAAGTATAAACACGATAAATAAATAAAATAAGCGTACAATTATATTGAATAAATATAGTGTTGAAAAATAACAATTTATTTATTATTCGTCTGGTTACTGTTTCTTTTTAAGTATTTCATGACACATTTAAAATTATGATGTTGTTATTTATATTGTCATAATATCCGTTGAAATTTAAATCTGTTAAATAATTATATGTATAATATTTAATAAATGACATAATTGTAAATTATGTCATTAGAAATGTTTCATGTGGTTTTACAATGATAATGCTACTTGAAGAGTGTTTGCACGAATTTTCGTGTCATTTTTATTATTTTTTTCGTTTTGTTATAATATTTAATACCTACTTTACACGTCGACATCGTTATTGTATAACAATAATAAGACACTTCTCATGTTTCGAATAAATATTTAATTGAATCTTCAGAATTGTTATGGTTGGCGAAGGAAGTTTCAAATATATTCTGTTAACAGTTAGTCATTTTACAAAATTAAATTAAATAATTTTAAATATAACTTTCACGTTATCTGCAGGTTTATGCGTGCAATTTGGGCATATTTTTTCGCAACTAATTATTTTTCATTTAAATTTTTATTTCTTTATGTTACAGAACCATCCGTTTAGCGAGTTTACTATAGAAACTTATTAATAAAAAGAAAAAAACCTAAAATTTCAAGTGAAATTTCTTTTCAAATTATAGTTGAAATTTTAAAAATATTATAAATATACACGAGACGTAAATGTTCTTAGAAAACTGTATTATATATTTACCACTCGAGAACGTCGGAGTAGTACACAGTTGTAGTAATGAAATATGAAAGGTACATTTGAAGCACAAAGTTACTAAATGATAAAAGCATTTTCGCTGTAAAATGTTAAATCTTTTATTTTTTGGTACTTTTCTTATACGTGGGTTTAAACTGTATTCAAAAGAAATTTTTTACAATTCGAACACAAATAACGTTTTGGTAACAAACATTTGGGATGCCCACATAAAGATATAAAAATTCTTTGACTTATTTTTACGTGTAATACGGGGGATTGTTATACTTATCGTTGATATAAGTCTACTTATTTATAATGTCAGTTTGATCAGGAAAATATATTTTTTTTATTTGATGCGGAGATTTTTTTTTTTTTCAAGGTGCCGTGATCATACCGTTTATAGTCCATAAAAACTGTCTACAAGTACTCTCAATTTTTTTTTTTTTTTTGTGAAGTGATTTGCAGTTTCGCAAGCAATAGCGTCATTTCAGGTTTATTTTAATAGAATAGAGCAGTCGGCATGCTCTTATTAAATTGCCGACTGTGCGGCTCATTTTACCAAAGTGTCGTCTAACGTGAGGGATTGGG
>JASXSY010000198.1:0-52973 GCA_034509805.1 Sipha maydis | reverse complement strand
CGATCGTTCGATGCGATTTTCTTCCTCGTACACTCTTGGTGCCGATCCGTTTTTACGGGGTGTGGTTTATCAAATCGTAGCTTTTAAAAAAAATGTGATCGTGCACCGCACATCCGTCGGCCCTTAGAGCGGATTCGATAAAATCCGTTTCCGAAATAGGTGAACGGCATTGAAAGAGCTGAAGCGAAATAATTTCATAATTATTGTGGAAAAATTATCCACGCCAATATCTTTAAGACGGGATACATTGAACGAATGGATTGAGTTCGTTCAACAGAACGAGTGGAATGGATATGATATCCATTTTGCGTACCGTTTCTTCGGACGAAACGCATACTTTTCGAATTCGTTCGTTCCGACCGTCAGCGCGACACGAGTATCGAGCATGGAAGATGTACGTACAGAGGCGTTCTCAAAATATTTTAATGGAGGGGGATGAAAAAATGGTTACAAATAAGCCGTAAGCAAAAAAAAAAAAATAAAATAAAAATAATAACTAGTCAATATTGAAAACACATATCAAAAGTAGATGAAACGTGTATTACTTGTATGTAAGAAAATAAAGAACCCTGGGGGAGGATCTATCTCCCATATCCCCCCTCCCCCCGTGAGAAGGCCCATGTGTACGTAACTACCGTTTTCATCGTCGAAGTAAGGTGTACAATGTGAATAAGTTGAGACATCGGGTAGTGTAACAGTACATGGTTCGAAAAATAAGTATTATAAAATCTGATGTTTTTGTAGTAATCTATCATGTGTGTTATCGAAAGAATTGAATTTTATTTTCATCGTAACTCAAAAAGTTACGACGAACTCATAAACTTGAAATATTCACTGAATGTTTACATCATTGTTCGATGGTTTAATTATCAATAGATTTTGACTTTTTTAAGCATTTTATAGACAGTTGAGAATTTCATGTTTTCTCACCTTTTTTCCCCCTTTTTTTCGTAAACGACAATTTTTGTAGATCAACATTTAATGGTTTCTATGGTCACTTATGTGTTATACCTATTGAAAAAAATACTTGGTAAATTAATTGCCCGACGCAGAAAAATACATTTACCGTAATCGATTTAACTGTGATACGTATTATTTTATTTACTTTTTGCAACGCATCATTAAAAAATGACCTTGTTATTTGATGAATTTGAAAAGAAATTAATTGTATTTATTGATTTATTACTTCAACTTCAAAATTGCACGTCAATAGAGGATAAAATCGAACTAAATATCAACCAACTAAACGATATCTACGAGAGTAGTAAGTACTTGATGGGTCTGAAGTAAATTGTATTTGATAGGCAGTGCCGGAACTAGGTATTGCAGACCCCTGGACATCAAATAAACATTTTACGAATATAGTTTTTTCCTCTTCAATAACAGGGCGATACGGCCATACGACAATACGCGGAAAGCCTTTCCAAATGAAGAATAGAGAAAACAATAACTGTAGAGATGATAAATATTTATATTATTATTTATTGTTGTAATCCTACTCGGAAGACATCGTCAAAATTTCGTCGTATCGATAATGATTTATTTTTTAGTTTGTACTATGGCTAAATTTAGATATTGTTTTCCAAATAACTAGCGATAGACATAACATAGATTTATAATTTGTTAATATAAAATATCAATGTACCTCACGGTGTGATAGTTAAAATCACGGGGCCCTTTAACAAGCGCGGGGCCTTCGACAAATATCCCATTTGTCCTCCCCTAGCGCCGGCACTGTTGATAAGTAATAATTAATACAAGTATACATTAAAATAGGCGATGAAGATCCTGATTTTAAATCAGTTGTACGCGCAATTTGCCAGTCATTACCATTACACATAATAATTCAATATACAAAAGATAATGAAGCTTTAGATCATGACTTAAATGTTACTGAGAACATTAAGTGTTTGGATATCTCTACCCAAAAATTAATGGACGATATTTTTGAACACAGAATTGTCGAGTTCGTGGTATCAATTTTTCGGTCTCTTTTCTATCCATTATTTAAGTCCACGATGCTCGATGAAAATCGTCAATGTATTGAGAACTTTGGAATGTCGAACTCGTCGATACTTATACCGAATACCGCATTAAAAATTACAAATTTTCCAGAAATGTACTTTGTAGTTGATCACATGTATAATTCAGTGAATAATTTATGTATTAATCAATTTTTAGAACGAATTGCATCAGAAATATCGGAATTTGTATTTTGGAAATTCTAGAAGATGTTGAAGATGAATTCATTAAACGGGATATTATCGAAAACCTATTTGAAATTGTATATAAGGTGTTATATATGAATTAAAATGAGGAGTAATTCAAGTCCATGATTCAGTCAACATTACCGATTGTACAATAATAATACAATAATACTAGGTACCATAAATATGCAAGGTATGTTTTAGTATTTCATAAGACACAATACCTGATGTCTACATTAATTAATACCTAAATTGCTGGGAATAACTGTTGTAAATAATCAAAAATAATAATAATAAAAAAAAAAAGTATTATAAAAGCCTGTTTACAGATACAGTTACAGACGTTTAATCTAATTTGTGGTATTTATTGCTGTTGGTTGCGCGATTGAACTGAATAATTTTTTTCATCTTGCAATGGGAAACTTATAACATGACTGCTGCATTCCGTAAATATGTTATATGCTATGTGTTAGAATTGTATTTTTAATAACGTTTAATTTAATTCTGGTATGCGACCCTCAATGAAAAGCTGATAAAAAATAAGGTCCTTGTAAGTAAAAAGGTTGTCGACCCCTGGTCTAATATGAACAGTGTTGAGCACAGATAAATACTTTTTTTATTTAGAAAAAGATAGAGATAGTATACTAAAAATCTATTTAGATAAAGATAAAAATAAGTTCAAATAAAATTATCTTAATAAAAGATAAAAGATAATAATAATTCATCTAGATAAAAAATAGATAATGTTGACTAGACTACATTTTCCATCGAAAACCACCCCACGAATTGTTGATCGGTTTATTTTTACTAGCTAAAATCGTGATGATATACACAAAACCAAAAAATATCAATAAATAAAACACACATCGTGGTATAACAAACACATTCCTTGTTTTTCTGAGAATCTAAAATATCTAGACAAATAAACAGTAGATAACTAAAGTTTTCATCTAAGATAGCTTAATAGATAACATTTTTATTTCTATTTAAATAAAATAATAAATTATACATTTTTTATCTAAAAATGCTTAAAACTTATATGGTACTTAGTATCGGCTTTGACTGTATTTTTTTTTTTTTTTTTTTTGTGAAACAACTTAAAAACCATCCCTTCTCCCACTCTTCCTCATTAAAACGAAAATTGAACGTTACAATAATGAAATTAAAAAAATATTTTGAAAATAATTACTATCGATGAATAAATCGATCATACAAAGTTAGTAAAATTAATATTAATAATTACTATGTACTTACACTAGTATTACTATTTACTTATGCAATACGCATTCTTTGCGTAGATACACTCGCGTAGGTATTATATAAGACGAGTTTAAATAATTTCGTACAATAAACACTCATAAATAATTGTATAAACATTGTATATATAATTATAAAAAATAATACCCGTACGGTTTATGTTGATAACCGTTGAGTCGCAACAAGTCGGAAGTCCTAATATTCATCATGAGCGCAAGTAAATAGAAAAACAGTTAATACTATATGTTAATATAGTCGTAACTCGAGTACATTTTACATAATCAACGAAATATTGATTATAAGTAAATACACTTTAAATACACTAACTATAAAATCGCTGTTATTTGCCTGAATAAGGCTTTATGACACAAGACTCGTCTCAATTGAAAAATGTATCCATTATAAAATCTGAGAGAAAAATAAACCAAGAAACTGCAGACTTCCACAAGACGTATTTTTAAGTCCACAACCGTCATCATAATCATCATCTGAGTCCGAAAGTTCATAGCCACCCACTCATTATATTGTATAAATTGTCTTTTTCTTGTGTTATTCTTTGTTAATTTTTTTAATAACATTTAATTTATCCACAAACAATAAGCTTGTAACATTTCATAGTTAAATTAATTATAAAAACAAAAATTTGTTTAGTGATTCCATTAATTAAAAACAAAAATGTTTAAATAAACATTTCGAAGTATAAAATTATTAACAATTGATTTCATAAGTATGGAAAATGTAAGCTTATATTGGAGAGTAACCTTATATCCGATACCTAGTTATATTGACTATTGTAATAAATTAGTACGAATTAGTTCACCCATTCTGCGACAGAAACATTTGTTCATTAACGCGATAGTGTGACACTAAATCGTCGGTCGAAAGGCTGTTTGCTGTAAGTGACACTATTGGATCCATGGATGTTTTTCATTATAGTGTATAACAATTTTATAATGTGTTATCGATGATGAAAAATTATGCTGTAACCGACAGATATGAAAACATTTCTGTGTAAACGACATTTGAAGTAGGTAACATTATTTTTAATTTAGTGAGCAGTAAGCGACTTAATAATATTTTGTGTTAGGCGTCCAATTTTTTTTTGATAATGACGTTTACGTAATATTGTCGTTATAATAATTTAATTCGTCGCATATACAGCAGATATTTTATGTAAACAGATGAATGGTAGGTACACAATAGATAAGAAAAAAATTGCAATAAGCGTTAACGACTCAATTCACTCAATCGTTCAATTCAATCTTAATAAATGTCACAGCTGGATAGTTAAGAGCTGATTTATAACGATTTCAACCTCCAAATAATTTATGATAACAATAATTGTTATCAATATAATAATTATAATTATTTCTTATAATGGTGATAATAGTAAAATAATTATAAAATTTGATTAAGAGAACTCGGATCACATGAGGTAATTTTATAAGTGTTTTATTAGCATAAAAATAAAATATTAACAATGACATGTACCAAGAGCTAAAATTGTTTGTTTTATATTTTCAATGAAATAAAGTTATTTTTTTTTAAATTTTAAAATGAGTATCCATATATTCACAATGATGCCATATGGCATCAGATCTGGAAAACTTAGAGTTTTCAAAAAAAACAAAAACCAAAATATTTTTTCTGTTATTTGAGCACTATAAAGAAAAGTTTTAAAAAAAAAAAAATCATACAATTACAATGATTTCTAATAGTGGGCCTGAAAGGGTTAAAAATTCAAAAGAAATTTTTTTGTTGTATTTTTATGTTATTTTAATATTTTATTAATTTTATCGAAAGAGTTATATTCTCTTTATTTTTATTGAACTAGCTAAAAACTAGGTTTATTTTCACCTAACGAATTTTTTATTTGTAATAAAAATATTATTTTTTAAACAAAAAACTTGCAACTGTTGCTAGTCGTTCTGCATTAAACGGACGTCCACGCAGTGCTTTTGTCGTCAATTTGGGATAACCTGTGGTTAGCTGATGAGAGGGCTGAGGGGAAACCGAGCGACCAAAAAGTCTCCCGCGGTCAATCCTCTGTTAGAAGAGCACTCGTTGCAGCCCCGTGAACACGAGCAGACCGTAGTCCTACATTTTTTGCCTTTTTTCTCCCAATAGTTCTTTGCATTTGTTTCCGATATTTTCTTTTGTTGCAATCACATCAATTTTTTCCGCCACAATTTAGATTCGCCATATTTTTTCGAATGCGACAACTATCGCTACTAGTCGAAAATGATATTTTTATCTCATGGCTGATAAATGTTTTGTTGATGTACGTTTTTTTTTTTTTTTTGTAATTGTATTACCATCGACGTGCGAAAATAAATCCATGGTTGAAACGATACATCATATTTTATACAATTTTTATTTACGATTTCGATCGACGTGTTTTTCAAACGAATCGATTTCGTTATGAATATGATTCGTTTACTAGCGTAACAGAAGAATGTTCTACACTGGCGTTATGTTTTTCATAATATAGTTCAGTGTAAGATAATTTTGCTCGTAAGCAATTTGTATTTTTCAGACAATATTAATGGTTTAATGGTTAATGATTGACGCATTAATGGACAGTATATATACATGGTTTATGATAGATATTATAAAAAAAAAAAAAAAACCATTTCAAATGAAACATTCCAATAGACATGAAATAAATTACTAAACAAACGTTAAATGGACACATATCGCACAGTGCGATAATCTGGACGTTTTGTTATTCTTACCACGTAAATTATGAAACGGTATTTAGATATATGTCGTGTATTTCGCACTGAAATATATTGTAAACAGTGCATATTATCAATACACATGTCCGCTATCGAAGTCCGCGAGTATGCAACTGTCAAATATTATGCGAGTCATGATTTACCGTTGACGTCGTGAGATGTCTCTTCCCCTTGTCGTACAACATAGTGTTCGATGTTTGAGCCGATTTGGCCAAAAGCGGATAAATGTTAGGCTCGCATAAAGGAACCGTAACAATGCATTGGGTACACGTCATTTTACATGGACGAAGAGCGAGATCTCTACGCGTACGGATCGAGAAATCTTCAACGATATAATAGTATTTTAACAGCAGCGACGCCTTAAATGTATTCCATTTATGAACAGATTAAGACGGATTTCGATTGGACCGATCGCATAGAACATAACTAACTGCGCGCGTTGCCCAGGCGTTACCGGTAATGATCGTTTTTTTCCGTTCCACGCAGTAATATTTTATAATATTTTAATATTTTATCGAGTTCACTTCGCCACGAGAAACATTGCACCACGAACCGTTATCGATTTGTCGTACTCGATAATCGTCAATTCAGTGGTATAATATTAACATACCTACATGGTATTTATTTTTATTTTTATTTCCCTTACGCGTATTTTTCTTTTTAACATTTTACAGAGTTCATATTCGATTTATATACGGAGTAAAATAATATTTTTTACACAACAAATATAATATAAAACTAAAAAATAGATACAATTACCATTTCTCATTATGTAAACAGTGTGTGTGCGTCAAATCAGTTGGGTTATTCGTTTGAGAACAAATTAACAGTCGATTATTCCACCAGAAATTGATACTCCCGTCATAAATAAAAACGATTTCCGAACGCGTTTTTTGTACAATAACTTAAAAATTTGTTACACATTTCATGTTCAATAGCTTAATAAGTATATTGTATATAGCTGAAAGTTAAATTTTGGAGAGTTATAGTACTTTTGATCAAAGTAAATGTTTGAAAAAATTAAGAAAGACGTTTTAAACTTGAATATAACTTTAAAAACTAATACTATACGTGCAAAATTATCATAAAAATGCAGTAACTTGTTTAATAAAATCCGAAAGTATCATAATGTAGGTAAACTTTTATATTTTTACTTTTTTTGTGGCTTTGTTGATAATTTCGAACGAGATAAATAACCTAAAACGTACCTACGTCAAATTAATAAATTTTGATTTAAATCTCCAAAAATTAAAGCACGAATTAAGGTTTTGAATACTAAAATCCTATTTGTCAAACATTCATAAACTATAAGCTGATGAAGAATTGAAAACATGTAATTTAAAAAGGTATGCGAAGAATCAAAATCAATATTTTTTTTCCATTAATTAATCCACAACATCGTATATTTTTAAAACTATAATAATGTTTACCACGCGAAAAAAGAAAAAGGTTAAGGCATCAATATCAAAAGTAGGTAATTAAAAAATGCACCATTATTATATATAAAGGTACCATAGTCAACATAATAAATTATAAATTATTATTATTGATGTTCAAACACTTGTCCTGGATTTTAAAATATGATGAGCCGTTGGTTCTTCGTCAAAAAACTACGACCGGTTTTGTTTTTGTTGTGCACGAGTATGATTTTGTACTTAATACACTTTAATAACATATTTTGTTAAAGTTGTTTGTTTAAAAATAAAAGTTTATAAACTTCTTTACATGATTGTTTTCGTAACGTTATTTTCACGAGGTAAGTTAAAAACTTTTGACGGTTAATTTAATTAAAATATGCATTGTATTTATGCACGTGTAATCATTAATCGCTTAATGAATAAGCCTGTGGTTTATCATAAAAATTATAATGCAATATAAATTCAACTTGTAAAAACTTAAACAAATTATTTCTATAACGATACCCATACGAATTAATGTCGAGAGTAGTAATTTATTTGCCATTATTGTTGAAGCAATTGTAGATGAAAGTTTACTCTAGTTAGGTTAGGTTGTATAATTAGTTAGTTAGGTTAGTTAGGTCAAATTTACTCTGGTTTTGATTAATCGACTAAAAAGAGAAAATCAAAATGTATAATTGATACAGAAGAAGAATGAAACAAATTCGAGATTCTATGACGTCTTTGCTAAAGTATTTTTCAAAAATCTACATCACGTTACGTAAGAAGTAACATAAATGAAATATAACCGCTTGAATATCCGTACAATTCTAATCGTAAATGAATATTTTATGCAGTCACGTCGTGTCCACCTACCGGTACCATCAAATTATAGTTACGTTATATCATTGTAAATCGTAACACTATATTTAGGAGTATTAATTTTACGTATTAAAAAAAAAAAAAACCAAAATATGTGAATATTAAGTTAAAATTAAAAAAAATAAAAATAAAAACAAGATTGTAGACTGTGCTGATCGTATGATTTGTAGACGTCTATTTTAGTATGTACTTACGTACCATAAGCGTGCTCGGACTTGTTTAGCAGGTCGTGCGCAAGACAAATATACAAACGCGATACCGGGTTACCATAAAGAAAAGGAAACACGATGTTCAAATTTTGAAAAAAATCATTCTTACCTCGTTCATTACCTAATACCTACCTAATACGTACACGAGTATGATTACGATTTTTCGTTGTTTCCGTTATAATTCTAAACGTCCTTTTGTTGAAATTAGCATTAATTGATAACACAATAATTGTCGATAATTGTTTAATTATTAAAGTCGAAATTTTCAGGGTGCACGATAGGCACGAACCGTAGACACGTCTACGTACATACCATGAAAACGTCTACGAATCGGAATAAACAAATGTTTGTTGGCGAATATAATAACACTTATTATAATACGTATAATACGTGGCCTTAATCGTCGCACCGTTTGAATCGAGTTATCATGTATGTACCATAAAAACTACGAACATAGAAAATCATTTTGATGACACGTACAAGCGTGTTAAAACGTTATCACGTCGATCGACCGTATCGATTTCCGTGTACGCGTACGCGACGAATGACTACGCAAATGCTTTTCTACACCATCGAATACGACATAATCACCGATCCGGTCGTGTAACTGACTCGTATAGCGGCTGGACAGTCCCTCGACTTCCACTGATGTGGATTGGAACATGATTCGTGTCCAAAGTGTCCCCGTATAAGACAGGTATTCAGCTCTTCTTCCAGGAGGGGAGCGAAATTTGAACTCAAATCATAGGTTCTTATAAAAAAATTTGTACATAAACGAAAGTGTACAGATTATAAATAAATTGGCGGATCAAAATTTTTCGATCGTTTCGCTTGCTTAAACTTCTAATTTTTACCCACTTTCATAACCCATAACATTAATTATTGTAAATACATTCAACAACGTCCAGGAGGGGGCGATCGCCCCTATCGCTCCTCTTGTATACGCCCCTGGTATAAGAGAAAGCGCCACGTTCGACAAAACTGTTCACTGGAGATTCCGACGAGAATACCTATTTTTCATTTGCTTTCGTTTGCGCCAGACCGGTATTTTTACTGAAATATTCGTACCTTCGGTATCCATTACTCCGCTTTTTAGTTCAACCCATCGATTCGCAAATAAAAATTGGTACTTACTGGTGATCTGATTATAATCTAATCAGTCTGCATGATAGTCGATAAAAAAAAAAATTGTCATTTTTAAAACGAGTGTATTTTTATTTTTTGTTTTTTTTACACAACGCCATCGAGAACAAGATTTCTGTTAGACACGTTTACAATATACATATAACACATTGATTATGTATAAGTTATTGTAACTGACATAGACGTGCGCAGACCTGAATTTCGGGGGGTGCCTACTGTACTTCTGAGCCCTACCTTAACAAAATGTGTAGGTGTATTTAATAAATTATAATGTACAAAAACTGTTTACCTTATATTGTGGTATATTAGTTCCAATGAATATATTTCCCTCGAATCTCAAATATGTTTCTTAGACAGCTTCAATTATTTATGATTTGTACTTTTGTTTTGTCAATTGTAGCTGTTAAACGATAAGTTTTTACACGAACATTTAAGCA
Source organism: Sipha maydis (assembly GCA_034509805.1). Classification (NCBI taxonomy): domain Eukaryota; kingdom Metazoa; phylum Arthropoda; class Insecta; order Hemiptera; family Aphididae; genus Sipha; species Sipha maydis. The sequence goes on along the minus strand of JASXSY010000198.1, from coordinate 42,703 downwards.
ATGTAATTAAATTTTTTCGTTTACGAAACATAATTTTTTTTTACCAAATATTTTAGAGTGAATTACATTTGATTTGGGCAATATCAGGATAAAATACGAACCCCTCATCCTTAGGCTTAAATTATAGGATCCTATTTACATTTCGGGGGGTGTTCGGCACACCCGGCATACCTCGTGCGCACGTCCATGGTAACTGATGGTATGTGCGGTGCACTCAGTAAAATTAGTGTTGAAACGAAAAGAACAAATAATAAATAATAATGTAGGTAACGCGATATTATAATTTATTTAAACGGTAAAAGTTCAACGAAATCAGATCGTTAAATGTGTATCGTTTTTAAAATTTACAAAACGACGAAACGATGATAGGGAAAATAGAATAAAAAAATTTGACAAAGTAATGACCTAGATGTTACTGAATAGCTAAGTCGAGTACGTTAGAACAATCCAAGTACGGCTGGTTTACGGTTGACTCGTAAAGACGACTTTTATATTTAAATCCAATATAAGAAACTTTTATCAATACCGATATTACGTATAATTATGCTGTGGTACTAACGATTCTTCATTTATTATTACTGCACCAAAGGTTTCGTATAGAATACTTTAGGTTACGGTTACTACAGTGGCGTCCTCAAGAGAGGGGGGGAGTGAATGGGGCAGTAGCCCTCTTAGCCTTTATCTTAAAATGTTCATCATTTATATTAAAATATCACACTAGGAAAAATGTAAATAAGCGTTAATAGTCATTGACGTTCATTAAAATAATTTAACATATACACAAATATTTTACTACTGCGACTCTGTTAATTATACTTTGTATTTTTTATCTATAACTATACCTATGTTGGATGCTCTAACGACACTACATACCCCGAGTTAAATCGAGTAAACCACCTAGTAATTGGTGTATTTTTATTTATATAATATGTGAAGTTCGGCCTCCCCTCCCCTTATAAAATGGTCTAGGTACGTCACTGGGTTACTATGTATGCGAGTACTGAAGAGTACGTGCGAAATCCTCGTCAAAACAGAACGTGTACGCGTTTTCCGATATTATGACAGTACGTTTCTGTCACTCAGGCAAAATATGGACGAACTCGGTGAATTTTTTTTTCTTGAAAGTCCGTTAATGAAGTAATTATTGTTAAATGGTGAAAAATCATAACACGTCAACAAGTTATTTTCTAGAAGAGATGACAAAGGAGAGTTTAAAGTATTATTTCTAGAATTATAGGACCAACCGGAAAAGTTTTTCTAGTACTTCAGAATGAGACCAACAACATTTGAATACATACTTGTAGTAAACCCAACTCTCAATATAGTTAATTTATGAATTTCAATATAATTGATTGCTACCCAATGGCAGATAATCGCGTCACTGACCAAAACATTTTAAAAACGACCGATGTCAATGGCGATTTAATAAAATTAATAGTTATATACCTATATATGTACGAAGAACATGGAAATAACTTTTTTTGGTCATTTGGAATTATCGACAAAAAACTATTTTAGGCTCTTTCGTAGTTTATTCTATATTATAATATAAACAAGAGTATTTTATTCAAAATAGAACATGCACGCAGTTATAGCTTTGATATCGACATAAAATATAAGTAGATGTTATAATACACGAAATTATATCAGTGTTAGCAATTTCTTCAAAAGTCGTGGACCTTCGTCGTCTTCATAAATTGAAGGCTGGGCGGAGATAACGTGATGTATAACTATATTTTTGATTTTATTATTTTATGGAATACCGTGCCAAAAAGCAATCCCTATGATATAAGTATATATTTATTTTTTTGAAGTGTAGTAAACCCAATACTCAGTATAGTTAATTTATGAATTTCAATATACTGCAGACAATAAATTATACATATAGTATAATTTATGATGATATAAAATAAGCATAAATGACAAGAAAAACCAGATCAAAAAAACAACTAATAATGGCAGTAAATGGAAGTGATATTAGAATACAGACAGATCACGTCACCTTGCGTCTTCATTAGAACCCATATAGTTACAGGCAGAGCACCTAGTATTAATCAGAAGGTTAGGGTAAGAGCTAGGAAGTAGTAACTTGCGTACACACTATCACACACAAGCGTCTACACAGGGCCTCTAAGGAAACGTTATTCTGAAACGCATAGTAATTTTAAGAACATAGTTTTTGACTAGTTTGTTTAGGTGTTAAAATATTTTACAAGTTTAAATTGTGTTGTACATGTTAATAAAAATATTCTATTTTTATTTAAAACTGTACATCAGTGTTCAATTTATTTAACTATCAATCTACCTTCTCACTAACGTCTTAAGCTCGTATTGAACGTGCTACATCGTTTAAATAATTCATTGTGAGTACCTACCTGCGCAATGTGTTGTACAGCAATCACCACGTAATGCAGAAAACAGAAGAAAGCATCAGCAAATTCTCAGAATCTATTGTTTAAATAATTTGTATAGTTGTGAAATGTACATTCAAAGCAAATCTAAATTAATAAATCAAATCGCGTCGAAACAGACGCAGTTCGCACATAAAAGTCAAACTTGTTTTACGCTCAACTACTTCTGACGACATCACGTATGTTCTGACGTGATTTTCGCTCTCAATGGAAATGGACGCGTTCGTGTAGACGAATCCGTCAGAACACTTCAGAACAAATTTCGTCAGAACTCGCATACATAGAACCCGTATAACTTTATACGGTTCACTAGATCACAAAGTTTTCCGGAAAATGTACTCTAACCATGCAACGATCGTTTTACGTATAATTATTTTTAATGATGGATCAAATGCAGTATTAATGATGTAAAAGTTATTTTTATGAAGTCAACCAATGTAAAAGGATAACGGTTAAACGCGATGTACCAATCGAATAAACAACTGTTTAAACCTTAATGAGACGTGTATTGTACGAAGTAATTTTATAAATTCGTCTGTACATTTTTTAATCGATAAGTTCACAATTGTATGCACGAAAAAATGTATCAATTGTCGTCAATACACTAGCACTACAATTGTAATTGGAACATTTCAATTTTGTTGGTTCGTTTTGCGTTTTCTCACAAATTAACATTTATAATTGTTCGATAGTTCTTTTCCGCATTCATGCGCGATAATTTGAAAGCTTCCCATCGTAGAACACTATGCGTAGTACGTTTCAATAACTGTCCACTAAACAATTAGATTTAGCTTACCCAAACAATTTACGACTATAGGAAATTTCAATAATAATTTACCGTGTTATCGTATTTAAGTATTATTGCTAAAAATTAAAATTAACGACAACATCGCTCGAAATAAATCGTTCTCAATCGTTTGAATATCATCAAGTACAGAATGTTTTGTTTCTTTGATCCGTCGACAGTCGTTCTAAATCGTTCGGACTACACGAACAAGCTAACCGGCCTCCAACGTCACCTTATTCGGTGTTGACTATGCTTGGTTTTGAGATCATTGGCAAACTGTCCAAAGTCACATTCCAGATTCGTCCGCGTATAGAGGCCTTCGCTTGTTTACGCTCCGAAAGCTTATAATTTATTTTATGTTTTCCGAAATTGTTATTTTAACAAATAACTTAAAATTTTACATATTAAATATAACGATGTGAAGTGACTACGACTTATTAATGACTAGTGATTGGTTAGTGATAATGTTCTCATTAAAAAAAATAAGAAACATTTTTCTTTTTTTTTTAATTTGTGTTGAACCTCGTTAAATCTCGAAGAATCAATCGATCATTGAACATGGCTGACATTGATCCGAGAGAAGAATGTTTTTCGCACGAACAGTTTTACGTCGCATGTTCTGGAGTTGGTTAGCATTGCCAGTAGTCTGATTGCTTTAGTTCCAAAAAAAAGTATCAAAAATACATTTTATGAAGAGGTGTTGAGATGAATGATAGATATCGATATAGATATTTGCGATTGTTTTTATAACACCGTAATTCGCATACAATAGTGTTACACATGGCAGTATTTTACGTCAGTTACCAGTCAGTAATCTACACAACATGTGTGTTATTGAAAATCTTACGACGTTGTACACGATATTTGTTTATTTTTGTTATGCTGCTGAATCGGGTCGTCAACAAGGTGGGCTCGACCTGGAGTCACCGGTTTGGACCGCAACGACGATAACCGCCGTGACAACGATCGTACGATCACGCGAGAAGATTTCGTCGGTTGGCCGTGGTAACGGAACGGCGACGGGTCGCTTGCGGGTGTTCTTCACTGACCGTCGCGGAAAGAAAATCTTTCTTTTCCCGTCCGCGAAACGATCGTTTCGGACGTAGTAAATCCCGGTCATTTCGCGGGTACGGACGACGTTTGGGGAGAAATCCGCGCGATCGACGGTCGCCGTTGAACTGTCGCGTTTTTTTTTACGCGCAAACGGGCACACGGTTCGACAAGTTACGTCGCGAAACGAACGGCGTAAGCGGGAGATGGGGGAAACTTTTCGACGCCCGACTAGATCGCGGTTGTCATGCGGACGGCGATCAGAATCGGGATGTGATCCGTTGACGGAACTACGACTTTCGTTCACGCGAGTTCCACGCGAGATCTCTCTCCACTCCTCTACCAGCCGCCCCCTCCCCCCACATGGTTGATGTGTATTCCCGTGTGCCGATTTGAATTTCTACTTCACGTTACACACGAACATCGGACGTCTGTTGCGCGTAACCGCTGACGGTGCAGTATTGGTGGGGCGGAAGGGCAAACCGCTCTTTGCATACGTCCAGGGGCGGATTTATCTTTTTTACGGCTATAGGCACCAAAAATTTGCCGCTCCTATAATAGATGAACAAGTTACAATACGCCTCCAAAATACCTACTCTAAATATAGACAAAATTATGGGACAACCATTTAAATTTAATGAATTTTCCAATTTTTGATGCGTTTGATGTTTTTTAATAAAACATTTCAGAATTTGCCGCCCTAGGCAGCTGCCTACAGTGCCTAATGGGAAATCCGCCTCTGCATACGTCGCACGGACGTACGGGGTACGTCTGCAATGCGGAGATCTTACGTTCCGTATAAACAATACGTCAGATCGTACTGGCGCGAACGACCAATAATCGGACGAGTTCGATGCAATAGGTATTGCACGCTATTGTTTTCTGTACGCCGGAAAATCGGTATACGAAACGGTGTACGAACAACACGAGATCAATAATACTGTTATTCAGCTGCGTAAGCCGGGCGATTCGCGAAACGTGTTCCGCGACCGAATCCCAGCGGTTCCGCAAGAGGTGCGTGAATGTCGAGAATAGTCAATGCAATAAACGGTGACCGTGGACAGGACATTTTTTCTCGGACATACTGGTTTTTCAACAAATAACCGGGGTTGAGTCGGAGTTGGAGACAACCTTGTAAAGTCTTACGATCGACTTCTGAGTTTTTCTAGGTTGTCACGATCGACCAACAAAAAAAAAAAAAACATTGTTGTCACTGATCAAAAATATAATTTCATTTACACGCATGTTAAACTTCCTTTGTTTATTCTGTTTAAAATATCAATGAGTATTGATAACTTTAATTTTCTAATTTTACATAACACATATTTTACCAATTTATACAAAGCGATAAACACCGTTATTTAATACGGAATATACATTAGAATATGTACAACGTGCACAACATAACCGATGTATCGACACATATCTCAATGTATAATTTCGTTTTTCATAGTTATTTATTACTATATATTATCACTAAAGACCGGATTTAATTGATATTACAACTTTTTTTGCATTAAAGATAAATCAAATCTGATCAAATATATACACGATTTGTATAAATTGCAGTCTTTCTATTTCATTTTATGTTGCAATTTTTGCAATTTTCAATGTTTTAGCAATTTTTGCAATTTTTTGCAATTTTTTATATTTTACGTTATTAAATGTACATGTATGATGGGGGACTTGGTTAAATGCCGCAATGTTTTACGCAGATCATTTTGAAACTATTAAAAATGTAGTAGAAAATTTAGATGATGATGCTATTAGTGTTGGTAAATTAAAATCATTGGTAAATAATAATGTAGTAAAATGTGGATTGGCATTTTTAAAGTTACATTTATCCGACTTAACTACAAAACTCACAAATTTAGAAGAATCAAACAGCCAATTACTCAATAGTTTAAATATATTTAGTGAAATTAAAAATATATTAATAAATATTCCCGGTCCTCATGGAAAAATAATAAAAGATAAATTTACTTATGTATTAGAAAAAAATTATGGATTTAAAACAATTAAAACTTATTCTGAGGTGATGGCAGGTAATTTAAATGTTAATTTAGATACAAACATAACACCATCTTTTTTGAATTGTTTTAAATATGCGCCAATAACCAGTGTGGATGTTGAAAGATCATTTTCTTTATATAAATATATCTTAAATAACCGACGATATAATTTTAAGGAACACAATTTAGAGATGTACATAATTATAAATTTTAATTCAGAAAAATAATATATTTAATACATTTTATAATGCAATTTGTACTTTTTTTGAAGCAATTATATGATTTTATTATGCAATTATTGTATTATTTTCATTGCAATTTTGACTTATTTTAGTGCAACTAAATCCGGTCTTTAATTATCACTAAATGAATTTTTTATTGATTGTTATTGTTTTAATTTTTATATTTGTGGGTTGAGAAAGGATACAAAAATATACAGAAAATAAATAAACGTTTTAACCGTTTTCTGAAAGAATTCGACAAAAAAATTGAAAGATAGTCGCCTGTTGACCACCCCTGCTCTGAGTAACGAGTAATACGGAGCTGCACGCTTGTTTTCGTATGCGTTTCTAATCGGTACGCCGATCCGATCGTAAACCGCCGTAACACCGTTGCGTACGTTGTACGATCACAGTTCATTGATCGGTTCCTGATGACCAGTTCGTCGGCGAAGAATATTTTAACAGCTTTTCGTTTCCACACGATGACAAAAACAATGTTTAACGGACGAGTCTGGCAAATCATAGTTTCGCAACAACGGCTCTAGTCGAAGGAGCATTTCGAATTTCAGTAAATAAACAGCATGTAACGTTTGACTCGCGCGTAGAAATAGACACAGTTTTCCGTTCTGACGTTGCGACGGTTACGGAACAACCATTAGGCACTGTTCTGCGCACTCTTACGCAGGGGCGGATCCAGAATTTTTTTACGAAGGGGGCGTAAAATAAATTGTTTACTTACGAGCAACCTGCCTGAATTGTAACATAATACGTAAAAGCAACAAAAATTATGCTGGCCCATAGCCTTCAGGAATATATAAAATAAAAAACTGAATTAAAAAAACATTCTCAAGCAATTGTTTTTAAGTACAAAATTTACTAACCGTGGCTATAACATACCAACACACTAGTCAATAGGTACACAATAAATATAAAATAATATTATTTTATTTTTCGTAATTGTATATGACTCTAGTTAGTAGTTGTATTGAACCACGAAAATAATCAAAAACCACAAAAAATTTTAAACCTATTTTAGGGATTTTGGGAGGGGGGCATACGCCCCCCTCTCCCCCCTTGAATCCGCGCCTGCCCTTACGTTATTTCGGGAACTTAATATCTAATATTATTTTAACTGTTGTCTACGGGCAACATCATATGCTACACACCGGTAACATTTTCAGTACACTGCATGCATCGTTTGTTCACCCTACCTTTACTAATTAGTTTTAAATTACACGGTTCCACTTTTGTTTCCGACGCAATATAAATCTTTGTCGTTATCGCGGATGGAAATAAATTATTTTCTCAAACTTAATTTAACGATTGGGATAAGAATCGTTCAGTTTTTTTTTCGGCCACTAGAAAAACGGAACTCCAACGTTTCATCGCGATCCTTTTAATAATAACACGGTCCTAAAAATCAGAGGTTCCGAACGTGACCACGTTGATACCACGGATGTCCCGAGTTGCTACATAATGATTGTGGACATCAATGGTGATTTAATTCGTTTCGCATTTGTTGTGAAACCACTGAAACCTAATGTCAGTAATACGAATCACTTTTGTTATAATTTATCGACTAAACAACTATGTGACATAAATGCATTAATTAACAATGGCAAAATTAAAATTAAAATTCCGACGATACGGTTATTTACGGACTGTATATTTATGATTTTTCTGCGTTTTGTTTATTTTATTTTTAATGCTAAAAATCCATACACTTGTCTTCATTTCTAGATAAGTACGCTGCATATGTTTTACATATTTTAGCTATCTGCACGTATATCCAAGGGATCGAAATAATAGCAACATTTATGTTTTAAGTAAAATAAACCTACGTTCAAGAAAAATATATGTGATACAATAGTCTAAAATCTACTTTGCCATAAATAGTGACTAACAAAGAGGAATACGAAATATTATTTAATTCCATTTAAACTGAATATATATATATATATATATATTAAATTATAAATTAAATTTAAAAAAAAAAAATCTCTTATTATAAATTCCAAATTAATTGTTTAATATTTTTTAAAATGCATTAAATGTAGGTTTTTAAGCGAAACAACTTTTACAAATTATTTGTCGAACAAAAAATGTACACATTCATAAATACATGACTAAATATATTTTTGATCATTATAATACTGTCTTTATTTGACTGAAAAAATGGTTTTGTATTGAAATAATTGTGTATTTTTGTTTGCCCAGACAGTATACACTTATACAACGTTTTTCGTTATGTTTGCACATCTGTTTTATCAATATTTGTTCCACTCATCTTTAAATTTGATACAAATATTCATGTCTTACATTTATATAATGAGTATGTAATATTCTAAACGCAATAAAAAGTGTTAAAAATATGTTAAATAAGCAAAAACTTTCACTTGAAAGTGCATTAATAACAAAACAATAGATATAGATTTGAACTATAGATTTAGAAGTTTTAAATATAAATAATTGAGATTGTACCGAAAGTTAATTATGTAGACCAATCGTACTCGTGTTTTACTTTCAAATCACTCGAAACATCCGAATATTTACAATCTCATGTAAACTAAATCCTGTATACAGAGCGATTTTATAATTTATCTACACGCTTATTTGTGAAATACTCTGTATAATATGCATACCATTGATACGGTTTCTTTGTTTAAAAATTTTATTCATGGATCTCAAGTATAAAATGTATTATACTATATAATGAGAAATGTATACGTTGGAACATTATTAATTTCGAAGTGGAAAAGAGAGTAATATTTTTGTTTTGAAATTATTTTTTATCATGACAAATGAGCAGAACATGTTTTTATCATATTAATTATACTATATTTGTTTGGCTTGTTATTAGCAATCAAATCATAATATTTACGATGTCACTACTTACTGTTTAAGCAGAAATATACTGTTGATAAAAAATAACAAAGTAAATATAAATTATTATCAGAGTTAAAGCAAAGAGGATTTACTCTCTATCTCAATCGAATCCAGAAAAAAATCAAAAATAGTTTACCAAAATTACTAATCGGATAGCCAATAAGTTACCTAACCTCATCTAAATGTTACACTAAATTTTACCCGAGTAATTAATTTTTGTATTTTCGTAAATTTTATTAATTGAGTTGACTGATAATCAAATAAAAAATATAAACGTACAAAAAATACAGTATATGATAGTTGTACTATATGAAACGTTACAAAGTAAACATAATTTATATTTACTCCTAACCATAAAAACATAAAAATCAAATAATTCTCTGTAAAGAATCCTTTAATATTTAGATTTTTAAGTGAAAAATGTATCAGATTTAAAATGATATATGTTTTTGCTAAGTCGGAATACCTATTATTATTATTTATTTTTTTTTTTTTTCTATAAAAGGTGTTTGCATTAAGTATAAGCTTTTTATAAAACATCACATATATCTTAGAAAAGTAATTTTTCGAATTTCTTAAAAATAAAATTATCAGTGTCAAAAGTTTCTGAAACAAAAACGGTATTAGCTATAATTTGTTATATGACAAAATCAATAACAAACGCTGAACATTAATTTAATAATTATTAATTTAAGTACTTACAGTTATATCAAAATATAAAATAAATCTAAAAATATATATTGGACATGGTATAGTTTGAAAGAAAAAACTATATTCCCAGGCAGGGCAACTGTAAAATCTCAATAAAAAAATCCCAAGTATTTTAGACACAGACGTGACTAATTTATAAATTACAATACATTGTGCATTCATATTTTAATTTAAATATTATAAAATTATGATTTCAAAACAAAAAGTGGTACATTATTTTCGAAATGACACAATTACAACTTATAAAATCCACAATTTTCATATTGTATAGTTCAATCCAATAAAACTTGAAATATTATAGAATCTGTTACTTTGAATAGCACAAAGAGTCAAATAATCTACTGAGACAGTGATTTATTCAATACCATAATTATTTGGAGTTGTAATATTTTCTAAACGAATAATAACATTGAGTAAAGGTTACCTTCATCGTATACTTTTTTAGTTAAAATGTATAGAAATACTCAACTTTTATAACCAGAAAATTTAATAAAAATACTCAAAACGCTTTTCTTGCATTACATACATTACTTTAATTTTTCTTCTTAGCTTACCGGTCCATTAAGGATCATTGCTACTTCAAGGGGTCTCGCCATCCATCTCTGTTATAAGTCAACGCAAAGGTTACATTCTGATCTATCTCTTTCAAGTCTCTCGTTACTATAATTTAAAAAACTCATATATAGTTACGGTTATTTTTTTATAAGAGTATAATGATAAAATAATGGTAAAATACTTTAATTATGACGATTTTGTTTTCGTAAGTTTATACATATTATTTATTAGTACTATTATTTTATTTATTTTTTTTTTTTTTTTATAAAACAAGTATTTTTTACCTTTTTAATTTCTCGGAAGTATAGATAAACGATGTATAAACTTTCAGCGATGAATTTATTTCAATAACGTTTAAAACAAAAAAAATGTATTTCTTGGTGCTTTCACGTACTTTCATAGGTACAATATATTATACGATTGTTACGATGAACAATGGATTAACATATGAATTTAAATTATCTATACAAGATATGTAATATTAACAAAACAAAAAACACATACAAAATAAATATCTGTTCTCTGTGCTATCTATCCATAGTTAACATCTTGACCTATTAAGAATTATATTATTATTCAAACGAATATTCACCTAATTACTACACTAGTATTCTAATAAAAATATATATGATCAGCAGACTAGCCACCATGCGGATTGCCATAAGACACAGTATACAGTTATTTATTAATTTACAGATTCATTACTACTGCTACTACTAATGGTAAATCAAAAAATAATTAATAATGTTAAATTACTTATCTAAATATATATTATACAAACAGTTTTAATTTGTGGACGCAAATTTCATCAAGCAAATTTGAATTCACTCGAATTAAATTATTTAAAATAAACTTAAGATTCACTTCTATCACGTACCTAGTTACCTGTTCTGCTCTACGAAATCTCTCAAAGTTACTTAATCCTCCCGGATCGTTTTCCCACATTAAAATATTTTTTTTTTTTTTTTACTAGAACTAAAAATATACGTGTGTACGTTTACAAATCGAAAGGAAAATATCCAACAATCAAAATATGTTGACTACATGTACATAAGTGTTTTATAAAAAAAAAATAAACCTAATTTTTTAATTAGAATTACGTTATGTTCTGCAAATACTGTTGGTATCCTATACTAGCTCGCAACTCGTACGCCGTACGATCCACGCAGAAAATAATAATCAATAAATGCGTTAATTAATTTTCATAATTTCGTCTTGATTCACGCAATAATGCGCCCGTGTTATTGATTGCGTTGGGTTCGGTATACGATATTCGTATAAAGAAATTCGCTGTGCAACTATTACCGTGAGCCATCTAATCCGAGCAGCTTATAGCAAAACAAACACGGTGTATAATCTTCTTGTTACAGCCAATTTAATTATATCGTTTTGTTTTCCACGCGTGCCTTCTTCTGTCTTCTCCCCCATTCGCATGAGACCGACCATAAAAAATACATGTACACGTAGACGCAATCAAAACGGTATTATTAAACAGCGTGTACACTATAAACACGTGACAACTTAATTACGGTCCGAACATTTGAAATCGAATAAAATACATAAATTGCAAACGACCATTAACATTTGGATTTTAATTTAATTTAAAACCCATAATACGTATGTGTGTAACACGATAGACATATTTTACAACTTATTCTTATCGTTTATTTCGTAAATAAATCCACTGATTTATGTCAATTTATATCATCACCATTCGAGTCCATGTACGGTCAGAACTGAACATTTGTGCACCGAGAGGTATAAAATAATTTCCATATCACTCAGTGACGTAAGCTACAGCAAACACATTTCTACGTTACGAACCGAATAGAAATGTATTTGTCGTTTAAAATACGTTTATGAGAATACCATATTCAAATCCAACGAGCTGTCAGTATTAATTTATTATTTTATTTACAATCATTGCATGACGTAGAACTTATTAAGATGTTATAAAAAGTATACTGCTCGACACGTTCAGTGTTCGGAAAACGTTCGAAAACATTCACGCGTTCTCGTTCATCATATTTTGTGCGCCGAACACTGATTACTTTATAATCTAAATAATGAAATATCCGAATCGCATAAGAAACTTGAAAGAATAAAGTCCGTAGTTTGATTCATACATTAATGATACGTTTTTTAGATACTCAGTGTACACGGATAACGATTTTACGAGAACAAAAAATTAATTTGAAGTTATAAAGAAATAAAAACCAAACTAATGGATCAATAATTGCTTTGAATGTTACATTATTTTAGTGTAAAATTGTCAACTGATACCCGCATTAATATTGTTCTTGGTTATTTTCTGAAATTACCTGCTATTTTAATTAAAAATAAATTGGTACACGGTTATTATTCTGAGTGGTAATAGTACACAATGATACAACACAATTTAATTAACATATAAATAATATATTACTAAAATCAAACACGTTTTGTCATTTCTGATTTACATTATTTATGGGATGGACACAGAACAATTGTCCGATTTTTGCAGAGGCGTAAACCAAAAAAGTTTGAGGACCGTTTATGTATACACTACAAATAATAAATTAAAATCCGAAAGAGACCTTAGAATTTAAACTTTTAAAGCTTAAACTTCGTGTAAGACGTATAAAAGCAAATTTACATAATTTTTATTGACAATTTAAATGAGTTTTTAACATTCAAACTTGTTTGAACACAATGCGAATTAATAAACACAATTTGGTTTTTTTTTTTTTGTAGTTAACCTGAGGCAATAAGTTGAAACTTTGAGTGCTTTGGTACTTGTGGTTAGTTTTTTGCTATAAAAAAAAAAAAAAAACACCGGTGGTTTGGTCATCCATCCAAGAGCTATAGTGATGCCGGACGCAGCTCAACCGCTGGCTGTTTTTTTCTACTGTTGTCTTTCGACTTTTTTGCTGACTACAAGTCTTATATTATAATAAGCATACACCCACATTAAATCGCTTATTGTAACAGAAAGCGAAAACTTTTTTTTTTCCTTTTGTATGAAAACTCATTACGAAATATTCGATTTCATTTAAGACTCGTGAATTTCGTGGACGAATTAAAGCAGATTTATTATGATAAATTTTAAAAATACAAACAAACCCAAAAACAGCTGTCTCCCGAAAATATAAATTGTTTCTTTTTCTTTAATTAATTTGACGTGTACCCGTATATTTGTTGTTTCCTTATTGAAGCCCAGATTTTTTATGAAAAATAGATTGTTCAATATGCCTGTTTATGCACACAAAAATTCAAAATTATTCATTGATATGATATGCTGAAAAAACTTAACATCCTAAAAATAGTCACAAAATATATGACAAAAAAAATACAGTATCCATTTTAAAACCATTGTCAACATGAAATCGATTAAAGATTTTCAAATTGGAACCTTCTGTGATTATCACATAGCTTAAAAAAGTTAACACGTATACTATAACTTAGGAAAACTTCTATTTACGTCGAAAGATACTTATAAGGCACATATGTAAATAAGATTACTGAGAGATGTAGGATTTTTAGATTGTTTAGCACACAAACATTAATTCCGTGAATAAGAAGAGAATTCAGAAAATTACATTTATTATTAAGAAATTATGTGAATTTTATGTAATCGTATAGAAATGTGGGACTTATAGTTATTGATTTTTAAATACTCAAAATTATGCAAAATGAAAAACTAACCATAAGAATCTGCTGAGACGTTGCGCGAAACGTGAACATTTGTGATCATAATTATTCTAAGTGACATTCAAAAGAAAAGGATAGTAAGTATTGCGTTCGCATAAAAATTCGGGATTTTTTTTTATTACAATTGTTCACGGATAAGATCGATCTCTGCGATCGATTTACCGGTAAACAAATCGAACGTTATTCGTCACATCGACATCGATTACGATGTGTGTAGTAAATATGTGCAGGTACTCGTTGGCCAGTACCAGAAACGACCCGTTTGTAGGTATTTCCGATTCCACACGTTCGATTACAGTCGGTCAAATGCGATCGACGATGGTGTCCTTAAATAGCGTTAACACATTCGATCGTTTCGCGCCGACCGACAGTGGATCACAATAAAACATAGGTGCTTATTTCATTCCGAACCGGTACTAATGCAATACGTAATATAATTGGATTTTACGATTTGAAATGTCATCAGAACGCAGTGCCCAGATTTTGGAAACCGTATACGCAAATCGTTTCACCGATTTCTTCCTCTTTCTTGCACCTCGCCAAGTATTTCACGGCCGTGCGATCCGGTACGCGTTGAACACATCGGCCGGTGTCGGACGCATAATCCGATAAGCCAAAACTGCTGCAGCACCAGCGCTCGCCGGGATCACGTTTTCGACCGTAACGCGCGATTTCCGATGCAACACGAGTAACGTTTATCCGAAACACGCAACAAGTGTGCGACTTGGACTGGACTTGCGAACCGGAAACGAGATGTACGAAAACCAGTCGTCCGTGTTGGCAACCGCTCGTTAGCGCCGCTACACGCACGCTGCTGCTGCATTCGACGCGTCCGGCATCCATAAAGCCCGGCGCAAATTGGACCCCCAGCCCGTGCACACGCCACGCACAGCACACGCCAGGCCTACATATACCCTACATCAGGCATGTCAAACTCAAAGTATCAGATGGGCCAAATTTATTGAAAAGTATACTATTTGGGCCGCACATAAAAATTTAGCGAAAAAATAAATATTTTTTATAAATTTTTCTATATATCTATATAGATATAAATTTATATAAAACCATCAATAATCCTTATTCGATTATGATTTATCAGAAGATAAGACAGTATAATAATGTATACCAAATAAACCACTCTCTAAGAATCTAAAATAGTCGTTACACGACATAAATATTTTTTTTTTTATCCATTAATATTGGTAGCCGCGGGCCACAAAAAAATGAGCCACGGGCCGCATGCGGCCCGCGGGCCGCGTGTTTGACATGCCTGCCCTACATATACCGAAATCTCCATCGTTTCTCCCAGTATAGTTCCCGGTATAGCTCATAAGATGACGGCAAGCCAGCAGCAACTTCTTCTCGATTTAGAATCTGAATCTGAATCTGAGGACGACGAAAGGTATATCATTTCACACTTACTCGGCAAAAAAAGAGAAAAAAGTAAAACGAATGAATATTTACGAATAAGAGAGAGTTCAAGTTATCCAGTGAAGTTCCATTATTAATTATATATATATTAATTATATTATATATATATATGAATTATAATTATATAATATTATATTATATATTAATCCAAATATAGGAACCCACGATCCACGAAACTGTGTTGCAAGCACAACTTGACCCACGCGAACACAGATTGGAACTGTACTGGCCGTGGGATGGGTTACACCCCGTTTGAAACAACGTACTACAAAATAGTCCACGCGTGTGCTGTGCGTGGCGTGTGCATGGGCTGGGTCCAATTTGCGCCGGGCTTAATCGTTATTATCAGGGCTCGGGACTTATAGCACATAAAATCATTAAAATAAGCGCTTTAAAAAGCACTTAAAAACATCATTATAAGCACCCAAATAAGCATTTAAAAAAATTAAACATTTAATTTAAAAAAAAAAGGATTTAAGATAGCAAATATTAGAAAAAATTTCTAAATTTTCATTTTACATGAACACGATAAAGTACTAGACATATTTTGAAACTGTGTTGAATATAAAATCAAAGATATATATAAAATATTAAAACAAATAAAATTAGTTTATATTATAATTTTTTAATTAAAAAAATCGAAAAATAAATAAATCTTTATATTGTACAAAAAGTTTAATTTTGATTTTCGAGACATTTTGTCTTATTGTTTATGGATTTTCCGAGGCATTTTGTGAAAAATAAAATGTAAATGATATTTATAAATAATTAAAAAAATCTGGGGGATTTCAGTGGCCTACGTCATTATTTATAATTAAGCAGAAATATGCAATAAAAGCAAAAATTATCAGAAAAACAGGAAATAAGCATTTTTTTTAATAATATTCGAAAAAAGCAAAGTAAGCACTTTCAAATTTTATAATTGAACTTATTATAACATAACATACACATCCATAATTTTCTGCTACATTTGATGTCAAACAATAAAAATAAGCAAATGCTATAAGTCCCGAACCTTGGTTATTATTGTCGTATTTCTCTCGTTTCACGCGCAAGAACCGTTTTGGATTCGATGGGATTCTTTTTAGCGGTGATCGCGAACCACTGGCAGACGCGAACACCTCTACGCATACTATACATGTACCGTTGACGCCCTAAAGAGAAATGCATTTATGTACGTAAAAATTATTCAGTCACTTGAACACGACATCGTCTTTGGAATCGAATTTTCCGATTTAACAATAGGAGTTCGTCAGTGATGAAAACATACTACGATTTTATAAGTCACAGTGAGAACAAACAGGGCACTTGTTTACTTTTTGCTGTAGAGTTGAATGATTCAAAAAAAAAATCAGACTTCAACACTTCATTCGATTTAGTTCGTTTAGCGGATCGAACAAGAATTATCCTTCGGTTGTACCAAAATATTTAATATTCTGGGCGTTGTCGAATTTTCGTTACAAAAAGTTGTGAGTTTTAAAGTTCTAAAAAACATTTATGAAATTGAAAAAGTGCTCTAAAATACCCTTGAGCAGTATAACTACTACACGTTTACCGTACGATTCTCATTTAATCATAATTTATCATATTATTTTCCTAAACTTTGTTCGGCAAAATTCGTTTAACCGCAATTCAACTACAGGCCTTCAAGCACAAGAACTCAAACATAAGACTTGAGATTTTTATCCACTGAATGTTTAAGTACGTTTTTGGTAATTAAATTTAGTTTTAATACATTCACTCACAGGCATGTCTACGGGCATCTCATGCACAGGCACGACCTGCAAAATTTGACATTAATTAATTAATGTGTTAGCTTAAAGCTACGATTCCAACGAAACGACGTTTAGAATTATAGAAAAAAATCAAGAACATTTTTTATTATGTAAATATAAGGTAATAATGATTTTTACCAAAATTTGAAAATTGTATTTTCCTTCCTTTTTAGTAACACAGTATCACATTTATATTTTCTGACTTGTCATAATGATCTGGGCATGCATTCACTTATTTATATCAACCCCAAGTGTAATGATAATTGTTTACTGTACCGTTATACAGTTGTATTATAATTAAATAATCAATGTACATGTCCAGTGAACATTTCTTAAAATCCTAAAACATACTTTATACATACATAATGATCAGGGTCATATTTTCGAAGGGAGGAGGGGACTCATCCGGACTTGACCTTCCTACAGAAGAAAAAAGGTTTGAAAGTCATAAATGACTCGCAGAAACAGAAAAAGAGAAAATTAATTTTTATAATGTGGTTGTAAATAACTCTTCATTTGTATTTATAATACTAAATTAATAATACAATAATTAGTTCATACTTTATATGTATTTTTTATAATATTATAAAATCGCTTATTTTTTTTAGAAAAATGTAAAACCCCTCCTACAAAAAATTATAAAATACACCACTGTCTACGATTAATTCGATGCGAAATAGTTTTTAATTTACACGTGTCGCTATGACCCGAGTTACAGTTATTGAAGAAAACCTTTCGGAAACCGACAAATGTTTGTATACGTTATGTTATATAAATCATAAATATCGGTAGTCGGCGGTATAAACTCTAAACTTCAGGATCGAAAAAATAAAAAATTGAAAAAATAAAAACATTTCCCTTCGGTGATCTGGTACCGTGTACGCGGACGGGATCATTAATGTGATACACGCGCTGTATACAAATGCCTGTATTACAACAGATTTGTGATATATACCTTTGCGTAATAAAACGTATTCCTATGTATCTGTATAGCTTGTTGTGCTATGGAATTTCAATACAAACGCTTTCGGACCTTAATCTTTTTTTTCCCCGACCGACCCAGCACGGGTCCCCGTTAGTCCGACGGGATGCATGTACAGCGCACGGTCGCTCCGAATCCAATTAAATCCTGCCGGACATTGCATGTATAGCGTGCAGATAATAATAATAATAATAATAATAAATATATACACATAAAAACGGTCCGAGTGAAAATTAAAATCCCTCAAGGAACTACGGATCGCGATGCAATCACGGTCGATAAGGGATGGTGAAATAATGATAGCAGTAAAAATTACAGGTTAGCCAGGGACGGCTAGCGTTATTACGTGTACATCGCGCAGATCGCGACACACGCGTACGAATATCATATTTTTAACACGATATTTTATTACGATAACACCGTGCACGTACGCGTACAAATACATCTATAATCACGGTTAGCGGTCGCGATCCGAGTAGGTGCACACGATACGCGCGGTTAATACAACGGTTAATGGTTATCGTGGACCATTATTACCATGACGGTTGAACGAATCATTAATTTTAATCTGCTCCCAGACCGTACACACATACTCGTGTACATGAGGTATAATTTTCTCTATAATTTTATACCCGTACGTGATGCGTCCGCCATACGGACGGACGCCGTTTCGCGCACGAGTCCAGTGGTACTATTTAGTTTGACGATTCCGACCGGACAGAGAAATGTTTAGCGTTCCGCTGCAGCCCGCTGCTACCGCTCCCCGTCCCGTTGAAACCGTTTCGAGTGAATCCTTGCGGCGGCGGCGGTACCGAGAACCCGCGGCGAAAATCCATAACCGAAATCCCGTCCGCTGTTTTCCTGGCCCCGCAGGAGACGCGGGACATGTCGTCGATGTAGGTGTTTTCGGGTGTTTTACCGTTTTTCCGCAACGCTCCCCCGCGGGCACCGATGGATCGGACGAGCGTACGTGTTCGGCGGCAGCGACGAGTCCTGGTGAAACGTTCCGAAAACGAGGTGAAAAACGTCCGTCCGAGAAACGGTATCGCGCGCAGGACGAAGGGACCGTGTCCGATGCAAAAGCATGTGCTCGTCAGCGCGTGTAATGTTCGTTCGGTGATACCGGAGCGGTCAGCGTGCGTTCGTTGATCTTGTTGCACATCGGTGCTTACGAATGTTTTCGTCGTTACCGCGATCTCGATGCCCAGGGTTTCTCTCCCCTCCCTCCCACCATTCCGTTTCTCACGATTAGATTATTGCTTTTTCCCGTTGTCGATCCGAAATCCTCACGGCTTACAATCGTACGCGTTCGGTACGACCAGTCGTAGAAATAGACGCGAGGACAACGGCTGACCATATGAATGATGTGTATAAACGTGATTGTCCGTCGTTGTACGCATGGGTGCGTGCGTGGAGTTTCTCACCGGATTCGTTTTACAAATATTATTATTAATCTTGACGTAATCGGTTTTCGTCGGTCTTTGACTTCGTCTCGAAGAAAAACAACGTCAAACAAAACGAAATCAAACGCGGCCCCGCCGTTTCCGCAGTGCCCCCTGTTCGATTTGATTACAAGATGAGCTCCGAGTTATGAAATCAATTAGGGAAACCTCTGATTCCACGCCCGGTCTCGCCATTAATTCAAACACTGTTAAACTGTACAGCCGTCATAATACCAATGGCGCTGAACGCTTACCGACTACTAAGTTGGAGATTAATTGTTATCCAATGTATTGTTCTTACCCCCGCCGATAATTCGTTCAATTTGACGCCTTTGTTTTACAGTAAATGAAAAAAACTGTAACGCATTCTATGCGTTATATTTTATATAATAACATTAGAATGTTTTCTTCTCGCATTTATACAACTTAATTAAAACATCAAATAATAAGTAAGTTAAATAATTATTAATTTTCTCTTTTTTTTTTTGAGTAATGTTTATTGCAATACACATTTATAAGCAGTGTTGAGACTTATCTAGACAAATTTATCTAAATAAAAATAATAATTATCTATTATTTTATCCAGACAGAAACTTTATCTAATTACTTTTCTCAGATGAAAACATTAGTTATCCACTGTATGTTTATATAGATATTTTTTTTCTTTTATGTTTAATGTTCAATTAATATTTTGAGGGCTTCGGGGACTCGGGGATTTTTCCTCGCATCGCCTGGGTAGTTTCAATGATGAAAATGTGTAGCTAAAATGAATATGATTGAATAAGTATCCATACGTTTTCCTTAATCTCGACGAAAATGTGTACCTACTGTAATGAGTATTGATCAAATGTATCTACTTTTTAGTGTAGATATAGGATAAATACGAAAATGGTACCTTTTTGTGTGATGGATAACAATTAATACTCATCGTCGTCGTCATCTACTGTTTCTTGGTAAAAACTATAGGTCTCGGTTGAAAAAGTAAATTAATATGTATGTGCGTGAACACAAATTCCATGAACACGTGAACGATTAATTTGTAATAACGAATATTTAATACACGTGCATTTAATATATGTGTTCACGTATTTACTTATTCAAAAATATTTTTTAAAGTATTATGTATTATGCAGTACTGTAGTGCGAATATAACATGGTAACTTCAAAAAGAACATCGATATTAATAAAAAAATGTATTTTAAATCTAGATGAACGATAATTATTCTTTATCTTTTGTGAAGATAATTTTTTTGCGCTTATTTTTATTTTTATCTAAGTAGATTTTTGGTATACTATCTTTATCTAAATGAAAACGTATTTATTTGGGTTCAACACTGTTTATACTCGTATGTTGTGACTAATCAGTATAAGTAATTTCGATAATCAAATTAATTAAATTGAAAATTGAAAAAATTGTTACTAGCTTAAAAATATTTAAGTTAACATTAATTGTAAATTTTGTTTCATATTACTGAAGAATCAGAACATTTGTTCAAAGACATGTGTTCATATTTCAAAAACCGTAGAATGGTTGTAAAAAATCAAAAAAAAATAATATCCAATACAAGCGTGTTATGTCTGAGGTTTCAAGTATTAAAAGTACAATAGTTTATATTTGAAAATACATTTAATAATGTTCTTAATAACGAAAAACTGTTTTAAACGGAACAAAATGCTAGTCTCAAAAATAAGTTTATATTCCCACGTTAGAAAATTGTAAAAAACCAAAAACATTCTAACGCAGAAATGGAAAGGTTCTCGTCACCTCATTCATATTCAACAAACCGGATTTGGTATACTATTATATATTCGATAAAATAATGTACATTAAACTAATTGACAAGCAATAAAAAAAAGACCACCAACTGTTGTATTGATTAAGATTAGTTCATTAATCCACACGTATATTATCAAGTACATACAGTTAGATATAAATTAGGTATATATTTTAAACGAAAATGGCAAAGAAAAAACATGTTATAACATGACTATAAAATGTAATTCATTGATAAAAATTATTAATCAACTGTAAGTTTAAACTGTATATGTTCATATACGTATTGTATGTATACAATAATAATACTCCATTAAACGCATAGATGACCTTAAAAACAGAAAGTCTTTTATTAGGATTTTTTTTTTTGTCCCGACGAGATTACGTTTTAACAGCTTTCACTTATAAAATACCTACTATATGAACATAATAGCTACATCTATAACATAACCTTAAGCTGAACACGAATGAAATATTCCTTGTTTGCATAAAAAGTACAACATTATTATTATTATTTATTTATATTTTCGAAAAGGTAATGGGTCTCGCTGAACAAGTACGTCGACGTAATATTAATGTCTTCTTCGAAATACGATCTAAGTGTAATAAACCGTAACAGTATTGTTAAATGTATTCAAATTGGTATTTTCAACGGAATCATTTCTTAATATTTTAAATATCAAATTGTACTGACATATATTCAAACTTCCTTGGTCAGTTAATTAATGCACGTCAAGTTACATGATTTGTAAATTAAAAATGTGTTTTGCGACAAGTTTGCGCATGTGTTGCAGTAACGTTTCAGTTGTATTACTTATGAAATAGAATAGACCGAATACTAACGAGGACCTCGGTGGTGGATGTGAAATACTCATCGTCGAATCACACGTTTAAAAGTGCTTATAGTTTACAACTATGTGTTACGTCTGAAGTGGCCGAAAAAAAAATATTAGAAAATCGTATTTCAGGAACATCGCGTAACTTGAATTCGTCAAAAATATTTTACACGAAGTCGAGTTTCGCACCACTCAACGTTATCCATCCGTTTATTTATTTATTAAGCGTAAAAACTTTTGAAAAATCGAACGCCTGAATTTTTCTTCTCGGCTTCTCGACTTTATTTTTAAAATGTTGAAATCGAAAACAAGTGAAAGTCGAACTGAACCGTAAACCTTGGCGGAAGTAATTTCAAACGGCTTTCGAAGTATTCATATCGCGCGTAACCCCCCCCCCCCTCCATCCCTTGATCATAAGTCGAGCGGCGAATAATGGCAAAAACCATTTAACACCGCGTAACACCGGGATGCGTGTGAGCAAGTTTCGCGTACGAACGACCCGAAAGTAAGTTAATTAGTTGTCGGACGGCTTTAATAATGAAAAACATGTCGTCGCGTGCGTGGTAACGGCGGATAAATATTGTGAGTGATGATAAACTATCTCAGTGGCGCACTGCTACCGACGGGGCAACAGAAACAGATGCCTGGAGGAGGGGGGAGGCACAATATCTTCTTGGGCCGAACAAAATATCATGCGATTGGCGATTACCAAATGTTTGCTGCGTGTTGACGATTAATATAATTACAATCACGATTTAATCAATATTAACGTGCATGTGAAGCGATGTATTTTATAGTTAAATTACACGACCGATTTGATTGTGTGCGAGCAGTGGCCTGTATAGAATTTTTTTTTTTGGGGAGCACTATAGTAGAGTATTAAGCAAAAAAAAAAAATAACTATCCGAGTTACAACCAACGTGTTCTATAGCAGTGTTTCTCAACCTTTTTTCTGTAGCGACCCCCTTTCTGAATCTTAATTTTTTTTAACGATCCCTATTTATATATATATATATACAAATTGTATAAAAATGCGAAAAACAATGTATAAATGCAACTTATAAACCTACTTTAAAATGGCGCACGGCGATGTTAATGATGACCTGCAACATAAATATATAATAATATAATATGTACACTGCAGCATAGGCCATATCTTAGGTTGTTACTTGAAAATCTAGATTCGACGTTTATTATAGATTCTTCAAACAGTCAAACAGTAATATCGCTTTAAAAATAATAATATTGTGTTTTTAATGTAAATAATCTAAGCTCGTAATATGTAATATTATAATATTTTATTGATTTTATTTTTTTAATGATTGAGTTTTTAATTTTCGCATTGATTTAAATCATTCGATTGCGACCCTGGATAATAAGTTGGCGACCCTCAAAGGGGTCGCGACCCCCAGGTTGAGAAACACTGTTCTATAATACCTAATAATATAACCAGATTGACATGAGTAACACATCGGGTAGCAGAGGATTGTGATTGATGGGAAAATCAGATTAAAAAATAGTATTTTTAGCGTTTAAATATATCATTTAGATACGAGAAAACCGTATTATTACGAATTTCAAGTATTATACGTTTTTAAATATTATTCCATCATATATTGTCAACGTATTGTACTTTTCTCAAAATTCATTAAAATTGCAAATTAGTAACAAACAAAAACAAAAAGAAGGTCATTCGTCAAAATTATACCAATTCTCGTTTTGTTTAAGGGGAGGAGAGGCTGCAGAAATATGGACGCCCTCCTATACACGTCACTGAGTTTGAGCGAGGACATAGAATTATAGTCAATTAGATCGGGCACCGGCAACCCGCGGCCCTCGGAACTTTATTCTGTGGTCCTCCAAATATACTTCTAAGTGTTTAAAATTTTAATGTTATATCTTAAATTGTAATAAATAAAATAGAATCATGACTATTAGAGTAAGATTATGTATGAGAGAGAACGTAATCTAGGTCGCGATCTAATAATATAATTCTTATATTTCCATGTAAAATAACTAAAAATAATAGGAATAAAACTATTTGTATTATATTGTATGTACAATTTTTTTTTTTTTATTAATGTGGCTTGATGAAAAATTTAAAAACAAAAATATGGCTCGCATGGTTAAACAGATTAAAAAGGTTGCCGACCCCTGAATTAGATCGTTAAGACCTAGTACGATACGTTATTATTTTTATTGTTATTCAATCGTGACACTTATATTTTGTAAATAAAATAACAATGAATAAATAAAAAGTACAAGTATGGTCAAAGGTGTCCTATTTGGTAAATATTTATTCTTATTTAACTTGAAACAAATTTATATGAAAATATGTAGTCGGAAACGTGTTTTTCTAAAAAAACATGAATGCATTTACAACCAATGTTTTGTTCGCGCAAACGAGTGTAATTTCAATGTCATCCTAGCGTTGCCATTTATGTGCGACCTAGTCGCAAGGGTTGAATATTTTAGCGCACTCGCACGTTTTATGATAACGATATATGTACCTATTATATACGCACATAAAGACGCTTACGAATAATGATCGACAAGGATTGACGGGATATTGACAATGTACATAGTGAATATGCCAGTGTCACTTAAGTGTACCGGAGGCAGATTTAAGACCGGAGTGACTACTCCAGTTTTTTTTTTAAAAAAAAAAAAAAGAAAAGAAAAGTATTTGCCGTGCATACGAACAATAAATACTCGAAAAATGGGACCAGAAACGTAAGCAATTTATGCGGAGTTCGAGGATAGCGACCAGCCGAAAGCTCCGCACGCATAAAAAATATTTTATGAATATCTGAGCTCGGTTGCGCAAACCGTATATGCCCACACGGTCGAAATAACGAGGGAAATAAAATTCCGCATTGAAGAAAAACATTTTCAACGCCGAAAGTCCGCACGTGATAAAATCGGTGCAAATAATTATTGATAAAAACATTTTGGTAAGGCTTAGAAAACAACATTTATTATTATAATAAACCTACTTGCATGTGTCGTGTATAGTTTTACATGACGAATTCAGTTCTCTGAACGTAGCGTTACAAGGCTTATGATATTTTAGTAATTTAAAACGTTAAATAATTGCATACTTAACTACTTTTCAAAGTCTACATTAGATTAAATTTTATAAAAATTACATTTTTTTACTAAAAAATTATAAGATATGATTCTCACGTGCGAACGAATTCTGATAATTAGTTTTGAAAGTGATAATATTAGGACATAACAGTAAACATATAACACTATGTAACGAAAATCAAATTTACAGGCATAATTTAATATAAAGCATAGAAAAATTTTAAAACAATTATACTGTGTACTTTATATCGTAACAATAGTTATTAATTAATAGATTTTCCTAATAGGTATAGGTACAACATTCGTCGTATGTTGACAAGCCGTTTAGGTTTTCATTTGAGAAAACCATAGATAGTAGTTACCTATCTAATATTATTTGTATATATTTTAAACGTATGCGCAGTTAAGGTGATATTTTACAAAACGACCACGTCACTTGCGGAGTTTCGGTGCTCCCGAATGAGATGTATATCAAAATAAATGTATTAAACTTATCTATATCGCATCACTTAAATCAAATCTTCTTCTTATTATTATTGATTTCCTTTGCCATTCTCACAACTATCAGGCCGCCCTTGTCCTAAACCTCCACTCGTCTCGATATTCTACATACCCTACGCACACCAACACCCCTCATATTACTGCCAATCGTATCTAACCATATCTTTCTTGATCTTCCCTACCTCTTTTCCCTTCGATGTTCATTAAAGTTTTTAAATATTTAAATACACTTAAGTATCAAAAGGTTTTATTGTAATAGTGATTCATTAGGATTTTAAAAATCAACCCCCTTCCGTTTAGTTTTTTCATAAGTGGGACATTTGAGCGGGGCATAGGTATGGACTGCAGAGGGCTTCCAACAGGACTTGTTTCGACCAACAAACTGTCCTCATAAGCATTCGGGAAAGGGGTGAACAGATTTAAACGTATAAGACTTTACCGGAGAACTGCATGCGTTAACGCGTACGGAAATAAACAAGACGACCTGTTATAGAAATGTACGTTTATTTTGACGGGTTGAGTTCGTAGTGTAGTGCCTAATGTTGATTTTTTCGATCAAAACACTCATTGCGACCTTCCGTCCTGTGCAAGTTCCCCAAAGCCCCTAACCCCTGATGCGTTTTCGGTACCGTACCATTAGTGCGCAATTAAACACGTCTTAGTGTCACACGCACACACACACACACGTTTCGACGATTCAACATGTTATACAACGATATAATACAATAACGATATTGAACGTGCATCGTGTACACGTATTGTATAGTATCGTCGTGGCGAAACGTGTACCGGTGCATTTATTTGTCATTTTCTATTTTTGTATCATTATCATTACCGTTGTTGCTATTGTTATCGTGTTGTCGGACGTTACGTGAGGTCGGCGACGAAACGAATCGGCGAAACTCTCGGCGGTACGCTCGCGGCGGTGGCGCCAAACACGCGCGCGCGGTGAAGCCGGTGGCCCGAGAGGGTCAGATTGACTATAATCGACGGTAGCGGGAGCGTGGTTGCCAGGGATGGACTCGGGATCCCGTGTTTGTTCTCCTCCGTCCCCCTGCTCTTGTCGTCCTTCCTTCGCCCTCACCCGATACTCCTCTTTCTCTCCGATACCCCTCTCCCACCTTCTCCTCCGTCTCACCTTTCTGAAATTTCTCTTATTTTCCCATTCTCTCTCTCTCTCCATCTGCCTTTCTTTCTCTTCCCGTACGGTACACAGAGCTTCGATACAGGTAAACTTTACGAATAAACTGCAATACAATAAATGAACACCGCCTTCGCAACCATACGCAGTTCCCGCACACGTTACCCCGCTACCGCCGACGTTGGCTCTTCGCGTGACCTACTACTACGTAGAGCGAGCGAGCGTAGCTGCATAACCTAGCATCTTCCTTGAATGTCCAAAGAAAAACAGATTTTACTTACGAACGCGAGCGATTCAACATAAAAGTGTTTTTTTTTCGATGATCTGGTCCTTTTTATTTTTTTTTTTTTTTTTTGTCGAAAACCGTGACAGGTGAATAGGACAATATCTGATTACAAAAATTAAAATAAAAACCATTTTCTGCGATCGGTGTCATATTCGAATAGATTAAAAAGGCAAAATCAGAAACTATACGGATTCAATCGATAACGAATTGTAATTGCACAACGTTTATAGCGAGGAAGTCTATAAACGACACGTTCTTGCAACAACATTCCGATTTAGTATACATATCGGTTTCATGTAACTGTTCCTGCGCCATCAGCAAGAGGAGTTATGAACGAGTTTCGCTATAGATAAATATCGCAATTAACGCGCGTTTCACTCAAGTGGGGTCCGCTCAATTGTCGCGTAAGTTTTTTGTTCATTCGCGCTAACGACTATACACAAAATACCCTATAGATACTGTTTACACTTTGGCTTAGCAATTTTAAACCATTGCACTTTTGCAATGCGCATCACATGTTCAAATGGTTCTTACGGCGTTCGAATCCGGGCCCTAGTAATTAGTACTTTGCAACATTCTTTTTGTGCAATAGTTTGTGTTCAAACGAACAAATCGATGTTTAAAACGCTCGGTAAAGTTTAAAAATGCTACCGAGGTAAAGATTGTGCTGGGACAGCTTAGGGCACTTACATCATGTTCGATGAATAAGAATAACGATGCGCAAACAACACAAAATCACTTCTGACCGTTTTCAAACCAATGTTAAATGCTCAACAGCTCAACACGAACAATACACTATTACGTTTCTACTTATTGATAAAACAAAGGCTGTACAATATTCTTCTTCTTCTCCGGGTAGTCGGCCACTAGGACCGTCCCGTCAAACACTCCGGCTTCCAGCCGTTTCTGTCGGATGTGTTCTCCTTCCGGTCCGATACAATATGCATAATACGCGTGCATCCAGTCATGCGTAATATTTCGGTAGTTTAGTAAAGACGTCAAGTTGAAAAACGATCGACAGTTGCGATGCATCGGATACGAGATTTTACCACCGTTCCATCGCCATCTCCGTTCTGATATTTTCAAAACTCAAGTAAAAACTACGGTGGCCGAATGATTGAAATCGTAACGGTAACGTATTACATTATACATCAGTATACACCATAATATATTGTGCGAGTGCGCGTGTACTTAAGTGTCCAACTTTTAAAATTCTACTCAGACGTCTCCGCGATAGTTTTTTTTTTTTCTCTATCAAATGACTCGTACCTACCGGTAAAGCACTATGGCGCTTTTATTTTTCATCAAACGACCGACCCGGGCTTGTCTACGAGTTAAATATTTATACGTGTACGCGGAGTTATACGATCTCGGAACGGCAATGAATTAAATTTGAAACAGAAAGAACGAAATTACATAGAAGGAGACAGGGAGAAAGAGAGAGAGAAAGACATAGAGAGAGCAAAAACTGCGACAGGGGATGAGGATCGCGAAAGAAAGGAAAATACTTGGTAAAATATGAGTTGTCATAAAATAATACAAGGTTAGATATAATGCACCGGCATAACGATACTTGAACATTCAAATCAAAACTGTACACTATATAATTGATATTCAAACATTGTACTGATTTTGAATGAGTCGAAAGTTCAGTACCGGATGTCATAAAATCAAATTAGGAGTATTCATAAACTTAACATTTCTCCAAGAATTCGTTATAATATGATTCATATTATGCATTTAATTTTTTCTAATACAATACTGATCTCACGTACAGTCTCGTGTTCGTTTTAATTCGAAAAAATACTTTGTTTTAATATTATAAAAATGCATTTTCTCTGTTCACGATATTATATTTTATTTTATTTTACTTTTCATTTATATTTCACGAACGGGCAAATCGTCCTTAATTACGAGTACAATAATTAGCAGAAGTAACTTGATTGATATAAATATAAAATAATTTTACAAACATTCTAGTGATATTACAACAGAAATCTGTAAAAATAATTATTTTATAATTATAATTATAAATTATTTTATATTTATAAGTGATACACCGTAAAATGGGGTCATTTCGGACTCGAATTTAATTTCATTAAAAATCGAATTTATAATTACATTGGTCGACTTTAGACAAAATAGATATTAAAAAAAAAAGAAAGTAAATTCAACAAAAAATAATAACTTTATTGCAATTTTATATTCTTGGAACTAAAGCGAATGATATAAAATACACCGTTCTTAAATCTATCACGACTTTTATTATTTTATTAACCGTTTTGAAAATCAATTAAAATATTTTATGAAAATTAAATAGTTACTAACTTTAAAAAAGTATGGATCCTAAAAAACCAGAACTATATTTAATTCTGATGTTTCAATAATTGATCGACAAACAATTATTTACTCTAGTGATGGGTCGAACTGTACGAAAATCGAACTAAACTATCAAGCATCTTTTACTGGTCACAACAGTTCGACGACCAAATATTTGTACAATTCTTCAAAAGTTATTTTTGAAAAATAAAAATTGATAATGATTATTTAGAAATAATTAGACTATTGGCGATAGAAAGTGATAATCTATAGTGGGCACATTATGCATTATTTATAATAATAATGTTATTTTTCCAGTCGCCTGTTACACATCCACCTTACGCCAACCAAAACATTAATAAGTTGTTTATCCCCATTAAAGGTAGTGTATCTACATTCCTAATACAGCTATTTTTGTTAATATCATATTTCTTGTAGAGGTTAAAATCTATTTTGGGTAAATCCATGGTAACTTAAAATACAATAGTAATTAATAATTATGGTTGATTTAATTTGTATGTAGGTACAATGTACATTATAAAAAGTACTGAGTTCGAGTTCGTGTTCGACTTAAAATCATAATAGGTTCGGTTCGGTAGAAAATATGAAGGTTCGGTTCAGTTCGAGTTCGAAAAAATAGTTTAAAGTTCGGTTCAAGTTCGGTTCGATTTAAAAAATTAGGGTTAGACTCATCACTAATTTACTCGTATTTTAGGAAAATGGCCAATGCAGTTATAGGAAACACGACATGCAAACAAGTATATAACATATCCTATTACGATACGGTTTCTGAAAGAGCTCCCTTCCTGACTTCTCAGCAGCTATCTAAAATATAGTTTCATTCAAATATGGACAGTTATTGACTTACATAAACAATATTTGCATCATCATAACTTCTAATACCAACGAATTCTAGTTTCAGAAAAAACTACTGTTGACATTATGCGTTGTACAATTGACGTCTGAATATATTGTACTTCCCGTGTTTTCAATGGTAGTTCAAAATAATATTTACACCACAAATGCTAAGAAGATTGCATGCAAAGTATGAATTCTGTAGGTCAGTAATGTTAAAGTAATTAAGGACGGTAAATGTAACCTTGATGCCAATCAGCACTGGTTAAAATTCAGTTAATATGAATTATATGGATAAAATGTACTATTGACTTGTAGCATAAAAAATAATGGCTGAGTCGTGTAGCAAAAGAAAACTATATTACGAGTATTTACAGGTAGTACTTGAAATTAAAAGAAAAAAAGAAATTATCCAAATGACATTTATTTGTAACTGTTTCATGTCAGACAACAATTTTAAAAAACTTAAATACTAACGTACTTTTTAAAAGTAAACTCGAACTGTAAAAGGAAGTTAATAAAAAAAAAGTAATATATATATTTTTTTTTTTTTCATTTATTATGTATATATAATAATAGTTTAATTTGCAATTTGTTTTCTAATGTTCTAAAGTTTGAAAATTGACTACAATTTTTAATCTAAAAATGAAAAACAATATTATATGTATGTTCACAATATCCAGTTTTTTATAACTATGAAACGAAAAACGTAATCGTAAACGATTAATTAAAACGATTTTTTTTTTTTTCTTCGACGACAATTACAAATGAAAATTAAAAATGTATTTAATCCCTGGACGTATCGCACATTAGTGTTCGGTCCAGGGGAATGGTTCAGAATGCCCCGTAAGCTAAGTTCTTAAATGAAACTGCACGCGTTCACTTTGTTAACATTAATTGGTCTAGGATTGGACAATAGCGATCGCACAACGGTATTACAATACGATGGTAGCACAAAACGATCGAATAATACATAATGTAGCCGGTGACTGAAAACGCGGTACATTACGAGCCGAAAGGAATATGATCGATTACGATTGTCGAAAATGTTCACAAAAAATTGGTCCGAAAGAACCCTCATTTAATTGCAGACATTACGCCCCAGTTATCAAACGTACCCAGAGTCTAAGAAAAATCAATTGACTGATTGTCAGTGCGTCAGTTTGAATGTAATCGATTGAAAAGTTACAACAGATTTTATTTTTCTTCTCAGATCCTTGCTCGGCCACGTAATCGAATGAAACGTAACGTTAATTAATGATTACTGTACGCGCGCCCTACAAATCTACTGCTGCGCGCCCTTTAAATCTCGTACTCGTAACCATAGGGGTGTTATTATTTATTCAAATAGAACAATCGTCGTTACCGTTACTGTTGGTGTAGATTCCGCCTAGGCTCGCGCGGTTCCGGACTTACACGCTCGGTTGTTGACTTCGATTTACGGTGCGCGATACTTCGGGCATATCCCGAGTGCGTCCCGTTTTTAATTTTTACCTTTTTCATAGCCCGAGTGCGTCCGCAGTCTTATCGACAAATTATATTACAGTGCCCGAGTGCGTCCGAGTGCGCCCGAAAACATGCTAAGCCAACACGGTAAGGAAATAAAAATTATTGAAAGGTATAAATTAAAATTTCATAAAATATTAAATAATAATGTTAGACGATGGAATTGTACAAACAAAAAGTGTAAAGCATATTTTAAAACCGATGAAAGTGGAGATACTGTTATAGAGAATAAATTAGATCATAACCATGAAAAATACGTAAAAGACATTATGGTTAGACAAGTTATTCGTAATTCATTAAAAAGAAAAGCACAGGATGAAATTTGTGAACGGCCACTTAAATTAATATATCATGAACTTCAGAAAATTTACACTGATACATTAAATAAAACTGATATGAATTGCTTTCGCAAAAGTATATATTTAACAAGGCGATCAAAACTACCAGCAAGACAATGTAATATTCAAAATGTACATGAAGTATTGGATTCGTTAGAAATCAAAACTTATGACGAAGAACAATTTCTCATGGTAAATGACAGTAATTAAAATATAGTAATGTTTTCATGTGAAAAAAATTTAAATACTTTAAGTACTGTTAAGACTAAATATGTAGATGGTACATTTAAGTATTGTACTAAATATTTTTACAATTATTTACAATACACGGCTTAAGTAATGGTCATTACATACCTTTAGTGTATTTTTTACTTAATAATAAAGAATGCGAATCATATGCAAAATGTTTTAATATATTAAAAACTGAATGTTTTAAATTAAATTTTATGTTGTTCTCCGAATATATATTTGCGGATTTTGAATTATCTATTCATCTTGGTGCATTAAAAGTTTGGCCAACTATAATTATTAAAGGATGTCGTTTCCATTTAGGACAAGCATGGTGGCGTTACATTCAAAATTTGGGGTTGAGTAAAGATTATCGTGACCAAACGGAAATAGGTTTAATTTTGAAAAATATATTTGGTTTACCATTATTGAATCAAAAAGATGTAGAAAACTGTATTATTGAAGATTTTATATCTATAATGCCGAACCATGAAGAACTCAACGAATTTATGGATTATATTATAGAAAATTATATAGATTCTGGAGCAAAATTTCCTATTTCCATGTGGGCCGAAATGAATAGTAGTTCTGAAAGAACAACAAATGCCTGTGAAAGCTTTCATTCCAAGTACAACTCATTATTTTATACACATCACCCAGACATATATACATTTTTGGAAATATTAAAAAGAATTCAAATTGATACTAAAATAGCAATCCAAACGGCCACACAAACAACAAAAACACCAGAAGGAAGTACGTGCAAGAAAATTATATAGATCGAAGACAATATAAAACAATTTAAAAATAATAAAATATCAAGATTCGATTTTGTCAGAAGAATGGCATTTAAACACCAGCCTATATAAATATATAATAATAACAAAACATTTTTTAATAAATTGTATGCTCACCTAAACCTAACGGTGTAAGCTTGAATAAATAAATAATAATAGTAAAAATAAATAAATAATAATAATAATAAAAATAATATTTTTGGCGTGTAAGCCAGTTCACCTCCTCGTGGTGCACCCTGGGTAATTCTAAATGAACTGGGACGCATTCAGGCTATGCAAAAAAATATGACCTTTTTTTCTTGGGACGCACTAGGAACATTAAAAAAGGGTCATTTTCGGACGCACTCGGGAATCTCCCGATACTTCCACGTGCATGATTTTAGCACACGTATCGAACCGCGTTGGCCGACAAATGCCGCATCACGGTCAACACGCAGTCGCACGGCCAAAGTCCGTTTTGAGTGTTTGAGTTCGACACCGCATGACGAGAGATTTCTTTTCGAAAACTTCACTGCCAAACGCTCCTCCTACCCCAAATCCGCTTCCCCTGTACGTGTCACGGCCCTTGAGGGCCGTACGTTCAACGCTCTGGGCGACCGAGTAGACGACGCGCACGACTCATCGGAGCGACGGTTCGGTTCGCAGCCCTTGTCGCATGTTCTCGCCGTATCCGTCCTATGTATTCCTATTCGTTCGACCTGGAAACAGAACCGGAACGACACGCGAAAACGGATCGATCGAGAAAGCGACGAACATTTTTGGAAGACCTGTGACGGGGGATGCAGAGTACGCAACCATACGCGATTGCACGTGCATTGTGTATGTACGTCTCGCGACTGATTTCAATACGTTTCTCGTGCGTACAGCGACACGACGCGTTCGGTTGATTTCTCCCGCCGCCCGTCCGGGAGATCGCCACCGATGCCGCCGGTGCGCAAAAACGGGGTCGCCGAAGCCGAAACTCGAACAAATATCGTTTCTTTTTTTTTCTTTTTCTTAAATATGTCGCTACTCGATTTAAATTCAAAATCGTTACAAACGGTTACGCATGTGTGAACCCGTCCGGTGTAGGGCGTGATGTCCCCGACGGGGAAATATCTCGGTAAATATTAATTTTCTATCCAATATTTATTTTCGTTTTACCGTTCGCAGTAAGGCAAGGGTTCTCAACCTTTTGAGGTAAATGCTCCCTTTCATACTATTTTATACTATTTTATACGTCCCCCTCACCATAATAATATTCGATTATGTTTAATATATATACATATATTATCTTTTTGTATTTTAACCCTATGGTTGGTTTCGCAATCGGACACGCGCTCTCCACTCTTTCCCTGTTTCCAACTAATTTTTTCGATTCCGTGTAACCGTCCAATGCTCGGCAAATGAAGTTCTCGGATGTTCTTGGTCTCCCTTACTTTCAATCTTCCCTTTTATTATTACTAGTTCGTTTTTGTGCCCCAATATGTGACCAATCATCAGTGGCCGCGGCGTCAACTTATTATTCCATGTGTAACTCATACATAATACCCATACATAACTCACTCGCAGCATTCTTCTCCAACGCCACATTTCAAAACTTTTAAGGATTCGTTGTTATTACCTAATTTAGTATCCAGGTTTTGCAGCTATATTCCACACATATAATTTTACGAAGCGTTTCCTCACCCGAATACTCTTACTGTTGGAGCATAATAGAGTTTTCTTATCACGAAAGCTGACTCTGCGGTTCTGAATCTTATTTCCATGGTGTAGCCTTTCCGGTTAATTGAGGTGTCTAAGTATTTAAAATATTCCACTTTTTCACACAGCCTATTTCATTCATGGATATTAGTTCTACAGATTTGGTCCAATTTTTAGCAGTATAAACCATGCCTTTATTGTTTGTTAATGGATAAATATGATAACATGAAATTCAATGACATTTTTTTGAACATTAATGAATTTATTTATAAGAAAAAAAAACATTATTATTATTTAAAGTTATTAAAACAAACTGTATTAAATTCACTTTCTTAACTATTAAATTTTAAATTTATATTTTCAAGTAGATAAAAATTCGTGTGAGGATTGGCACTGCTTAGTTCCAATTAATTGTAACTTAATATAGTCTCGATTGAGTATAAATAATCAAAAATAACGTTTTGGTGTTTAGTTGCTTTTTAAAAATGTTAACGCCTCCCTAGGGCCCCCATAGGTTGAGAACCACTGCAGTAGGGGACCGCACGAAAAGTATGTTTTCACCTATGCATTTTCGTTGGAAACATAATGGCTACTGTAGTAAATTAGTATAATGCAAATGTAAGCACGAACGATGCACTAAATTCATAATGAATTTCGTTTATAGTATGTAATTTCAAATATACTATTCTTTTTTATCATCATCATTCTGGTTTGATGTCGGAATATAAAATTCCGAATACGTCGAAAGTTTTTTTTTTTTTTGTAATAATTTAACCGATGTTGTTATAATTTATTCAATATTGTTTTTTTAACGAACGCGTCGAGCTATTATATCAGTAATTAAACCATTTATTTTTCGAAAACGATAGAAAGAGAGAGATGGGTGGTTTCGGTGATTATATCCTTTATCATGCGCAAACAAAAGGAAAAGAGTTTATCATCTGAATTCGTTCCGAAAAATTTTGCGGGAGTAATTACATTTTTCAACAATATTTCTTAAATTTTTCAATTGACCGACACCGCGAACAATAATTAATGAAACACCGTTCCGCGAGGACGTGACCCACTGAACTTTTATGAAAACAGGAATGATTTATGAACAATATTTTAGACGTTGGAACACAATACCCAAATATTTGTAAAGTGAAAAATAGTGAGGATATTACATTTATGACGTTATTAATACGACGACGCGCTGAACAAGCAATCAGGATCTCTTGTCGATGTACGCAATTTTCAAACAAACGTGTTATTATATTCGATAATTAACTGTAAAATATTATAACAAGTTTCAATGGCACTTTTCGCACGTTTTCGAAATGAATGTACGGAGTGTTTCCGATATCGTTAGTGTAAGCATACTGGGATGAATAACTCGACGACAACAGTTTAAAAAAAAAAAAATGTCCCTATCACCAAAACAACTCTGAACTTAAAAAATAAAAATGTCAAAAATATTGCGATTGGGTTACTCCTTCAAGTACGATTATGCCATAATGACCTTATTAATTTCAGAAACACCCTGTACGGACAAAGAAGGTGCGTCTTGTTCTTTGTCGAACAGATCTGGTAAGTATCGATCAATATCTAACGCGAAGACAAGGATAAGAAACAGCACCAGTGGCGGTCGAACGGGGAAGAGAAGTGAAAGGGATATTTCTGTTTGTTTTCTTGTTTTCTGTTACTATTAATAATATACTGTATGTAGATAATTTTTGTTCTTTAATAATAATCCGATAAAACTATTCACAAATTTTGTTATCAATTTCTTTTGTAATAATAAAAACAACTGTCAACCGTAAAACTGTAATTACTCTATACGGTCAACTTATCGCTGCAGATGTTTCACAATCGTGTTTTTCACTTGGAAAATATATTTCTATTTCTACCATAATATACCTTCTGTTATTGAAGTTGCCAATAACCAAAAGCTGCTGTCGGTACGGTCATAAGATAATACCTGGAATTCTTATCAATGTGTAATTTAATATGTAGCAGGTACTGACTATATTCATAAAATATTTTATGATATTTGTATAATTTCAAATTTTAGTCAATCGAATGTCGTTAAAAAAAAAAAAATTGTGATCTGCTTTTGTTTTCGTTATTTGTGCTACTAACCTATTAAGTGTTTTTAATATTTAAATCTAAAATAACAAACTACTTTGCCGTTACAAACGGCAACAGCTCTAAACATATTATGTTAATAAATTTATAATAATAAATTTAAATTATGTTATAAATACAATATTATTATATTTATAAACATATAAATATATATATATGTATGTATAAACCCTCGTAAAAAAATTTAAAATACGCAGAGTGTCTCACTGAATTTTACTGATTTTTTATTCGGTAGTTTAGAATGATATTTTTTTAGTTTTTATTTTTCGATTGTATTTCGTGTTAGAGGAAACATAAATATAAGTACTAATAAAAAAAATTATTCACCTCTTAATCACTTTAAAAAAATTATTTTCCAGTTGTTCTTGCCATACAAATTTCTATATAGTCCCATTGTATAAGATATTATTCTAAAAACTTAAATGTAACACACTTGAATATCCGATGAATATTTCCTGAGTAATAGCAATTTCAATTTCAAGAGAATTGGTGTGAAAAACTTTTTAGTTTTATATTCATCAGCAGTAATAAGTATAAACATTTATATTTAATATAAATCATTAGTGGTTTCTACATTACGCCTAAAATTACTACTACTGTAACATCGTAATAAAAGTAATAAAACTAATAACGATTGTATTTCGTAGCACGGACTAAGATATCTGTTCATCCTTTTACTGTTGATAAATACACAACTAAAAGATTTTTAATACCCCTTCCCTAGAAATTGAAATTGCTATTACTCGGGAAATGTCCATGAGATATTAACGAATGTTGCATTAAAGGTTTTAGAATAATGTGACTGTATTGAAATTTGTATAGTAACAATAGCTAGAAAGGTATTTTTTTTAAAGTGATTAAGAAGTGAAAAATATTTTTTTATTAATACTTAATATGTGTCCTTCCTAACATAATATACAATTGAAAAAAATAAAAATAAAAAAATGTTAATATCAACTGCCGCAATAAAAATCGGTAAAACAATATGTATACGAGTAAAATATATCGTATATATGCCCCTTATAAATGTATGTCCAAGCGTTACAGAACGTTAAATCGTATGTTATTATTATTATTATTATTATTACTATTATTACTATTATTACTTTTATTACTATGTGAATAGCCTTCCGTGATTCGGGACAAACCAAAAGCGTTATCAGCTGAATCTTTACCCAATAACCGATTACCGGTGCTCGGTCCCCTGAAACCTCGAGTCTTGAGATATCGTTTTAAATTCGATTCGAACTGAACAACAACCGACAAAGAACAATCGAAGAAACTCTGCCGAGTCGCGTCTACCTCGTCTTTCAAGTATCTCTACTTCTTTCTCTGCAAGGCACACACTTCACATTTTGTTAATAAAAGAAACAATAATTGTAATGTTTTCCGTGCGTTCCTTGAACGGTCGTTTCTTTTTCGTGATTAAATTTGAAAACAACGCACATAATAACTGGAAATGCAAATAGCCAACACGAGTGCCGGCGGAAGGCATGTGCGACCTGTGCAATCGCACGGAGCGGCAAATTTTTTTGGAATTTTAAGGGCGGCATTGTTTATAAACAAAAATATATATATTTTACCGTTACTCATTAAGTACCTACTCATAAATTGATAGTTGTTTTTCAAATTGTTTTTCTAAAGTAAAAAGTATGCATATTATATTATTTTGACTGGTACTATATCATCTTATCGGCTTATATAGTATTAAATAAGTAGGTATCTATAAATGAACAATATGGTATGAGCTAGCCGCTGGCATTGTTGCTCATCACGATTCGCAATTATCTTTATGGTTTCCAAGTAAACCGAATTAAATCACTATAAGGTTCCCCAAAAACTTATGTACGACAATTATCAACGATAAAAAACTAGATTGCCTGTGACGACTATAAAAAATAAAAAAAATAATTTAAGGGCGGCATATTATAATTGGCACGGGGCAGCGAAAAACCTAACGCCAGCACTGGTCAACACGGTTACGAACGAGTTTCAAACGCAATTTTTTTTTCTCCACGCTAAAAAAGACGTATTCAACATGCCCCAAATCGATTGGATATTTTAACATAGGTTTTTTGTTTTGTCATAACTGATACGTTGTTTCTGCTCGATAACGAGTTGCAGTTGGACTAATTGAAAATATTCAAAAGTCGAAAACTAAATAATTAATAAATTAACGAATACCCATTACTTAGTGTAGAAAACCGTTTCAAACCGTTCAAGGAGGATGTAGTACAATATCATAACTATGGCTTTTTGAACACAAATAAAACTTAAAAATTAAACTACGTTTGCAAACCAACCATGCATTATAAGTGCTTTTTTAACGGCGACATATATTATTGATAATTTTAAATTGTTCCCATAAATATTCCAACTTTCCTTGAAAAGTTTATTTTTTACAGCTCGTCGGTTAAATAATTGCAATCGTTTATTATTCACTAATTCATTTTACGAGCAACTAGTGACACAGTTTTGTATTAATTATCGATCCCAGCGAACATTGCATACAAGTTGTCTACTCAATCAATCGAAACTGTTAACCTATTCCTATTTTTCGCGAGCTTTCGAACCAAGTGAGTATTTTTCGTCTGACACTGATCACGCGTTTCTGTGGAAAATCACCTGAGCGCAATGGTAAAACGATGTGGCCATCAAGATTTGTCGACCGGTTACATCCCAACCCGCTCGCATCGATCGTATCCTTTCTACGTGCACCGACTTCGTTTCCGCACGCATTGTTCCCGTCTTGCAAACCGCCGAACAATGTGCGTGAGGTACGTAGACACTAATTTAAAACCACCGAGAAGTGCAAAACCATTACGAATACGATGACCGCTCTGCGTAGCACGATGTAGCAGCAACTCCTGTTGCTCGGCTGAAAAATTCAGATCGAATTAAGTTCTTTGACAATGACGACACCAAGTCATTGTTTCGTCACCTATACTTCTGCGGTGTATGATCGGCTGAGACACGGTCGAGCATAAAACACCTTTAATGCGACACGATTAAGTGAATAACTACATAAATTTTCGGCGTATCAAAGGAAATTGATATAGAAAAGAAAACCAACACGATTGAGCATAAACAACTCTGCAACGTTGCCATTTTCAATTTTGAACTGTATTACAGGTACAAAAATATTTATTTGAATAATTATAATAATTCAAAATATAACATTGCAAAAAAAATGTAATTTTCATCGAATTGATTCTTCAGCCTTTCTCTAGCGATTTTCTCTCGAAACTTGAGTTTCTATTTTATCAATAGAATTTCGATCGTGTTTATGTTCTCCAGCAGTTTCAATCACTTTACGTTTATCTAAACCAGAGAACATTATTGCTGAACATTTATTATTCGTACACCTCCATCTTAAAAGATTATCTTTTTTCCTCTCTTTGTATAAATTCACTAAGGCCAATTCTTTGCCTCTTTCTGATAAAATAAGTTATATCACTTATAAGTGAAAATAATAAATTACAAAATGTTAGCAACGTGAATGTGGCAACATCGCATAAAATATTCTATGCTCAATCGTGTTTTACCGATTTTTCAGCTGGTCCCCGTGTCCAGAAGTAACGTCAGTTTTGTTCGAAATCCGTTTTTTCGTTTCCGCGAGTAGTCCTACGTATGCTTACAAAACGTACCCGTTAATATTAACATATGCATTGCAACGGAATCAAAATCCAAAGCAACATCATTAGCGGTAATACGATTGTAATTCGTGTTGTACATGTAAATAAATCACTGTTACGATATTCGCGATTTCGTTTCTCTATCGGAATCGCCTACGATCACGTCATGAATTTGAATATGCAATGCAAATCTATAAGAGGACCCGCATGTGTCGTCTCCGTCTCACTAACGTACGACATAGCAAATGCGCGTTCAGTTTGAACATAAAAGTTATCCGACCGATTAACTAACATAAAGTGAACAATACATTACCTGTATTGTTACGTAGGTATTTTTATAATAGTTTAATTTTCAAAAGAGTTTCGAGCACGTGAAATGAAAAAAAAAATTGAAAAAAAAAACTCATGACTCGCTTAGGTATTAAAATGTTGTATGTACATAAATATTCCCTTTAGATTTGATAATAGGTCAGTTTAGTGCGAATTAATAATTAAAATTGGTTTTACTGAAAGGAAATTCGTTATGTCGTACGTTTGTAAGATAGAGGCGATACGTGTGTGTGTGTGTGTGTGTGTGTGTGTGTAGGTATCGCGTTCTTAAGCTACGAAAATCAATAAACGATATTGTTATTCCTACCTCAAATAGTTACGTCAACCGATATCATGAGATTATGTAAACAGAAAAACGATGCAGCTAATTTTCGGAATTCACTGTAAAAGTAATCGTTTGCCGTATCAAAAACGGACATGTCCCCAATAGGGGGTAGGAAAAGCGCCGATACGGGATGGTCGATAAGATATGGCCAAGTGTAAGGGCTGGCGTGTTTACATTTCGAAGCAATGATAAATTATTGTTGCAATCTAAAAACGGTTCGACACGGAGCTCCGCAGTGTTATATAAATTCGGGTTATTGATTTTGTGTCAATTTTTGTTAAGTTCGAAAATAATAATTATACTTACATACAGGTATAGAGAACCAACGAACTACACGATTTAATCGAAAGAAAAATGATTTATTAACAGTATAGATTTCTGAATTATCGCCGTTTTGTATAATAGTGTGTTCTTTGTAACGAAAATTTGTGAAACAATAAATTTCGCCACAGTCGAACACATTAATCGATCGTAAGAACATCGAGGCCAACGATTTTTAGACTTGAAGCTGCTCTACTCGCACGACCTAGAAGTAACGGCAGTTGAAAATCTAAACAAACTAGATTAGACAATATACAATGAACCTTCCATCTAGATAAGTCCTAACACTGACTGCGTCTAGCGGACAGAACGGTAGATCGGCTAAGGCTAAACCATTATTCCGGTGTCTAATGGACTAATGGACCGCGGTTGTTCGTGCGTGTATCGATACGACAAAGCTTGCTTTTGCATTAAACATTGCACTTCGAAATTCAATGTTTAAAACAATAGACGATTGAAAACATAATGGCCGTGGCAGATGCTGAAATCTTTAACAAAATAATAAGATAAAAATAAAATGAAAAATGAACACCATTTTCTTTTCGTCTCGATACTTTTTTACATAGGTACACACGTGTTCACGCGACGACCGGGTCCGTATGACGCAATCGCTTTAATGATATTCATAAAATAAAACAGAGGCTTTGAAAAGGATCAC